>BLKR01009715.1:0-76893 GCA_011170035.1 Teleogryllus occipitalis
ATAATAATAATAATAATAATAATAATAATAATAATAATAATAATAATAATAATAATAATAATAATAATAATAATAATAATAATAAAGATTGCATGATGTCTGAAGTATCAAGACTATAAATTCGACTAAGAAATTCGCCCCACAATATCAAACACTGACACTCATATTGTTAGGGTGCTCAAAAGTTGCTACCGGTCGGTTAGTTTTATCTGAGGTAGAGCAAGTGGTAGGACGGGAGGAAGGCGGCACGTACCGAGGACGTGTCCGAAGAGGGAGGCTGCCTGCCTGCGCCCCCCACGGCGGACGAGAAGACGAACGAGAAGACGGACGCCGCCGCCGCCAGCGCTGCCGCCGAGTGCGCGTCGCTGTCCACAGACACCACACTTCTGTACATCAGGCCTGGGCTCGAGCAGGAGGCTCATGTGGCGCGCCCAGGGCCAGTGCTTGTCTGCGGGCCACGGGTGTGGCCCATTGCTTGTTGAGTCAGCGCGTCGCCATCGAGACACCAAAACTAGAACCTCCCGGTTAGAGACACTGCTGTGGCATCAGTTATTTGTCTTGGCACCTACGTATCACTCGTCTTTTGATGACTAGAACCGATCGCACCCGAGCGCCTCCCCTCCCCTGCCCGGCGCGGTGGCAGGATTTTTGATATTAGACTGACAGCTAGGTCGAATTCACCTGCTGTCTGGAGAAGAATCCTAGTGGCCGCTTGCTCTGATCGGGAGTTTTCCGTGGTTTCTCCGATCAACACCAGGCAAACGTCACAGTAGTACCCTAACAAACGAGCTATGATCCACGCATAATCTCTTCTTCCCCTTTCTTGCCCTATTCTCACCTTTTACATACACGTACATTTACATGCAATGCATATGTGGGAAAACCAGTGGAGAATTTTGAGCTTGCCTCGACTGGGCCAGTTCCTCACTCGAAGGAGCTATTTTGTGAGGGGAATTTCCCCGCAAGCGAACGTACAGGTCGGCGACGGATCTTATCGTCCAGCGGGGGAGGAACGCCGCCTCGTCCCTGATGAAACATTCACTACACTAACGGGACTAATGACCACAGCAGTTCACGTGCCTGGAGTCACCTGTCGATCGACTTCTCAGGCGCTAAAATGTTTGAGTGACATCTCTACTCCCACTATAATCATAATCTAGCCCTGAGTAACTTCATATTCTGCACTAAGAGTATTGCTTATTTTTTCTGTGCGTATGTCAGTAACTTAACTCTTCTTAATTGTCCTTGGCTTAAGATTTTTATTTAGTCTTTTAAGCTTTGAGGGACCGAATACCGAAATAATAGCGGTAAAGGTATTTATACCGGTATACAAATACCTTTACCTCTATTATACCTTTATTCAAAATACCTTTAAAAATACCGGTATAGGACGTCAAATACCGGTATTTTTAGAGGTATTTTACCTTTATCCGACGTCTATACCGGTAAAATACCTCTATTTAAAGGTATTATACCGGTATTCTCTCATCAAAATACCGGTATTTCAGTAGAATCATACAGGTATTTGGGGGAAATTCATTGTGATTTTTTTCCGCTGAGATGGCTCAGAGGAAACAACTATTTACACGGCAGAGTTTCTGACCGGGAGGTCCTAGGGTTCGAGTCCTGAGGGTGGCGGATTTTCGACACATATTCTAACTAGGTCGAGTTCTGCCGTTGACTGGGAAGTCGAGATATGTCATCAGACGGAGGGACCAGCCAACGGTCTTTCGCAGACATCAACACGAGCTCGTTCGCTGACCTTGGACCTCACGTCCGGGCGCAGAGCTTGGCGACACGTGATAGTGTGTTGAAAATTTATCCGTATAAATCTTGCCCTTTCTAGTAGCGATAAAAAATGGAGAAACGTGTCTTCTTATCCATAAATGAGTCTTCCCACGCATACCAAACTTCCTTCTTGCACGACTGTGTTTATCACTAAATACGATTATTTGCTTAAATTTGATCGTATCACTAACATTCCCGAAAATATTTTTTTCAGTTGGCCCAGTTTCCTTATTCTGCACCATAATTAATAATTATAATTATATATATTAATTAATTATATATAATTATTAATTATAACTAAAACAATATTAAAAATTGACATTGAACGCTAATAGACATTAACTATTCTTACGCGAGGAAACAGAAGCGTTATGTTTAATTCAAAATTAATGATTGAAGCATGTTTAATTTACATCCATGTATTATTTAAGAAATTTCATTAAGAAAAATATTAATAGTACTATATAATATTAATTAATTTTAATAAATATTTTAAAATATTAATACTAATTAAATTTTAAATGTTTGCATTAAATTTGTGTAAATTAATTTATTATTTTGTTTGTTAATTTATACATTTATTTAAATTAAATGTTAATTTTAATTAAAAAGTAAAAATGTTAATATTAATAAACTCTTTTATATTAATTAATAATGTTAGTATATATTTCTTATTATTAAGGAAGAAACACTCTTCTCGAAGTGGGCTCCTCCAGATGCATTTTACAATGTAAGCTACCCACGTAGAAGGGAACCCTTGCCCACATGCAATGTTAATAGCTAATAATAATAATAATAATAATAATAATAATAATAATAATAATAATAATAATAATAATAATATAGTAATAATAACATAATAATTAACTTTTATTACAAATTTTCTCAATCTTTGTAGTTAATGTCAAAATATATTAAACCCTTAATATTAACCAGGAAAATAACATTTTATTTTAGCCCTATTTATTAATGTATAATTAAGATTTAATTGTGAAATGAAGTAAAAGGAAATCATTTTTTAACAATAGCAAAACTGGGCCTGAAAGCCTGAGCGTTCGTGATTATCTCAAGGTGTCAACGCTTCCTCAGTTCGCCGAAGGAGGGGTCGGGGAGGGAAGAAACGGTCCTACGCCTACGGCCGGCGCATACGTTGACAGCCTCTCCATGTGCGAAATACAAAGACAGGCTTAGGTCATCTCTCAGGTCAGATGGGAGATAGCTCGATGAAGGACACTAAGAAAAGGTTCTCTTCAATGGAATCAATAATTATTATTTCATATTTCAACTTTTTCGAAGTTTAAATTAAGGGAGGTTTTCAATACATACAACGTATGCAAAACGTAAACGCCCGAACACAAAGCATTTACAATAATAAGAATAGAATTTAATACAGTTGTTTTATATATATATATATATATATATATATATATATATATATATATATATATATATATATATAAAATAATTTAAACAATAAATAACAATTATGAAATGATATTTGATTAATAAACATTTTGTGAGATATTATTTACTAAAGTAACCTATTTTTTCAACATGTATGGATGGTAAGCTATATTTCTTCATTGAAAATACCGGTATAATACCGGTATAACCCTTATTGACGTCCATACCGGTATAGACGTCCTATAGAGGTATTTTACCGGTATAAAAGAATAAAGATATTTGAAAAAGGTATGGAAAAATACCGGTATTATACCGGTATTTTTTACCGGTATTCAATACCTTTTCGGTCCCTGGTTTCTATAAAGCAAAATTTCAAAAATTCATTAACATTTGTACCAAACCTCACATATCTAATTGATTTTATTTAATTATCAAATTGTACTAGAGAATAATCTTTGAAAATATACAAGCCATATCTCGTAATTTGTTATTGTGAGCATATTAATTTAGCAGGATTTTTAGCAGGTAATTTAGCATATTAATTTTGCAGATTTCAGAGTGTCAACTAAAAAAACCGTCTTCATTTCTTTACACTTGCAAAACCCGTTGAGTGTAAACTACAATTTTAAATATAAAGGTAATTGTTATAGTGAGATTATACTGATTTTAACAGTCAATTCGGGTATTTTTTACCTTTTTGCCAAAAAACAAACATGATTGGTCAAAATGGGATTTTGTGGGAAAATGTTTTCGGAAATTTCCTCGGTTAGGTTTAAGATGCATTTAACAGGTTTTGCGAATGGTGGACGCAAGTAATTTACTACAAGTACTTATAGGAACAAGATTTACCCTCTTTTACGACATTAAGGCTCCACAGTTTTCTGACATATACTCCACATTAAGGCTCCAGAGTTTATCTGACGAAAATTCACCGCTGCAGCATTACAATACATTCCCTTTACTACGTAAATATGAAGTGGGCGAAAAAAATTATTGACGCCACGATTAGAAATATTGCGAATAATGCCAGGCATTGTTTCGCAGCATTTATCGTTGCATGTTTCAGTGCTTGCTGCACTAACCAATAATATTGAAATATCGTACGTTATATCGCAGGCGAAGGCGACAGACTGGGCGAAGGGGAGGGTGAAGTTGTGAGTGAGTGCGTTGGCGAAGGCGAAGGCGATGGCGAGGGCTCGAGCGAGATTGATGGCGGGGGCTCGGGCAAGGGCAAGGACGCGAGCGTGGACGAAAGCGAGGGCGAGTGAGGGCCAGGGCGCGGGGAGAGGGCGAGCGCAAGGGCGAAGGCGAAGGGGAAAGGGCAAGGAGGGAATGAGCGCGAGCGGAGGCGAGTGCGTGGCCGAGGAACGCGGGTGAAGGCGAAGGCGAGGGTAAGGGCGAAGGTGAAGGTGAAGCCGCGGGCGTGGGTGAAGGCGAGAGCGAGGGCGAGGGTTGGGCCCAACCAGCCCGAGCAGGTGGCGAGCGCTTGCGTCTGGCGATGACAGTGCAAGCAACGGCTCTCGCTCCAGATCGGGCGTCCGATGCCTGGGCGCGGCCCGTTGACAGCGCCTGCCGGGTGACGCATGGCGGTTTGATCCCCGCCCGCCGCCCGCCCCTCGCCACGCGTTCAAGGCCACTTGCGCGACGCCTCGGGATTTTGCGCGGAATTCCATGTCAACGGAATGCTTCAACTTTCTTTGAATCGTAACCGAGGCATTGTAAGCGTATATAATCCTTTGTTTACATCACGCGTAATCTTTTCGCACATTCACGTCTGATATTGCATTTAACGGACATTTAATCGTCCGAAAAATAGCGTATTTTTGAACTTGGTAATTTTTTTCCGTCTCAGCCCGCAAAAATTGTCGTAAACCTTGTACGTAACGAACGTTATATTAAGAGAAAGCGATTCGCGATTTATTTTTACGTTTAGATACAGTGTGCTATTAAACTATATTTTGTTGTAAATTTAGCACGTCTATTCATTACTAAACATATTTCCATTCGTTTTTAAACTCAATATTTCTTTGTAGTATATTTCTGCTTTTCTATCTTACATCAGTTATTTTTGTTGTTGAACTTTTGACCTTAAATAGTTAATTACAGGTTATTGTGTCTAACAGAAAAATTACAAAGTAGTGTTCAGTTTTTGAAATACAGGAAGAGATGGATAAACAAAATGTTGTATTTCGTTTAACATTTTGGATCCTGTTGCATTCTTAACTCAAATATCTTAATATCGGCAATCCGAATATTAATTAAACATTCATAATTTTCTTTATAATACTGCAATCAGTTTCCGAAGTCAATAATATTTACTTCAGTTTTCAACAATTTTCGGAAGTGTCTTACTTATAATGCTACCAATTCTAAACATTTCTAAAATTTGCGTCGTTTACAAGTTTATGGGGAAAATGTAGGCAAAAAATGACGCATTCACATTCCAAAAATTTAAACGTTATACATATTATTCATATCTTTATGTGCATTTCTAAACTAAACGTTACTTTGTAATGTTGTTTGACACAATGATCTGTGTACCAATGTACTTGTAACATCAATGGATAGTTGAGATAATTTTGTGAGTGGAAAACTACGGCCATCTAAAATAACATTATATATAAAAATATTATGTATGAATAAAATAAATGCAAATGGATATATTAAATGACCGTATATTCGTTTGCGGGGTTGTTGTCACTTTCTCTTAAACATAAATGTGAACTGTGTAATAAAGCCAATCTTGAATCCTAACATTTAATCGAACTTTCGAAACATTCTGAGTACACACGAAGAGGGAGAGAAGGCGAATCGTCAACAAGTAGCTTAAAAAGCCCCATTCCGAGCACAGAGGGGACATGCAGGGAGAGCACACACGGGGCTCCAGGCGGTCGGTTGCTGCTTGGGCAAACACTCGCTGGCGTCGTGCTGCAGTGGGGCCTTCCAAGACGGGGCAGAGAAGGGGAGGAAAAGACTGGGAAAGGCGCTGCGAAAGAGGGCTGCGGAGGCAGTGTGGGAAAGGGGAACATGTTTGGCCCTCAGAGTAATGTAGGTCACTTGTAATTCGCTACAAAAATGATCCCATGTAAAAAACGTATTATTATTATTATTATTATTATTATTATTATTATTATTATTATTATTATTATTATTATTATTATTATTATTATTATTATTATTATTGATTTATTCGTGTTTCCGGGCGCATCAACTACTCTGGTCATTAGTCGTCATTAGTCCCGTTAGTGTAGTGCATGTTTCCCCCGGGAGATGGCGGTGATCTTCCCCCGCTGAATGGCGAGATCCGGCGCCGACCTACCGTCGGCTAGAGGGGATTTCCCCCTAACCAGGACTCTCCCACCAGCGCGGCACCGCTCCAGCCGGGACAAGCTCTAAGCTCCCGACCGGTCTCCCGGGATATGTGATAGTATAGTGCATGTTAGTGTATGTGTGTGTGTAAGGGGAGAGGATAGGACAAGGAATGGGAAGGACAGATCGCGCGCGGTCCGTGGCCCGTTTGTTAGGGTACTGCTCCGGCATTCGCCTGGTGTTGAACGGAGAAACCACGGAAAACTACCGATCAGAGCAGCCGGCCGCTAGAATTCTCCTCCAGACAGCGACTGAATTCGACCTAGCTGATAAGCTAGTGTCGAAAATCCTGCCGCCGCCAGGACTCGAACCTAGAACCTCCCGGTCAGAGGCGCTGCAGTGACATCAGTTGATGCACTGAGCTACCGCTCCCGGTTTATTATTATTAATTATTAATTATTATGTTTACACATTGCTGGTTCATAGGAGGACCTGGAACTCAAGTAATAACGGGCTTTTCGCAAAATATTGTTTTAGCTGCTGCCTATTGTCCGAACTCTGTAAAAGTGTTTACTCCCATATCCGACATAGACTACTGTTGACCATTTTTTATTTGGCACCACTTGGGTGACGAAAAGATCCTACCAATTATTGTTTTATAATAAAAAATAATTTAATAAATAAAAAAATATGGCATCCACGTACTGCTTCACACGCTGTGCTGCCGCAGTGTCTTGCAAAGTTGGAGGTATGCGCGCTCTAACGGAGAGGCGTATGTCACAAGTTCCCCACCCACTCAAATACGTAGCACATGTTTGTATTTACGTACAGCGGCCGCCCTGATGCCGTAACTAAGGGGAGGCCGTTCTTTGGCCCACTATACACATTGGAGCTCCAAAGCGAGGACCGACGTTCGGGAGTTCTGGACGTGAAAATTTAAGAAGCTGGAGACACACACCCGGAAATCTCAAGGGAATTGTTGAAGAGTCCTCCCATCGTCAGGACTCAAACCCTCTCACCAAGAAGTGCTGCAGTGGCATCAGTTGATGCATTGAGCCATCTAAGCCGTTATAAATTCCCAATCGGTCGATTTATCCCCGTGGTCCTCCCTCGTTTCAGGAGCTTTTTCATAACAACAACACATTAGCAACTACTGATTCTGAAAAAACAGAACTACTGGCAAATCATTTTGAACACTCCTTTACTAATTGTGGCGTCATGAAGAAAAACACACAGACATTTACAAGTATGTACAAGTTTATTTACACGTATGTACAATAACTAAATTCTGCTCCTAAACTACACACTTTTGAGTATTTCCCTGTGATGTGTGTGAGTTCCCTGTGGATACCTCACATACTAGCTAGGGGGGCCCCGCCTCTACTGACGCTTCTCCCGCGCCACTACCGTGACCTCGTCACCCGTGCAAGAGGCACGACTCGCTCCAGCCTGGGTGTAAAGTTTTGCGCATCGCGCAAGGTTTCTAAAACAAAAAAACCGTGTGAGCTCGTCGGCTGGACTTTATACCTTGAGTGTAGCCGTCACGTGACCATCCTTGGTGTAGGAGGGAGGCTCGCGTCTACCACGTGACCTTCCAGTTCAAGCTGGCGTCCACTTGGTCTAAATATATCGCAACGCCGTGGCGCCAAGGCTATTCAGCCCCCAGGTATGCGATACTTCCGCTCCTCCTCCCACCCACGGCCGCCAACGTGACGCTACATAATAATCTCCCTTATAATATTTCCTTTACACAAAACATAGTTCAATCCAATTCATACAGCTCCTGAAAGAATTAAATTTATTTCCACATCTGAAATAAAATACATAATTTCCAAACTTAAAACCAAAAAATCACCAAGCTTAGATCTAATTCCTAATATTGTAATTAAACATTTACCATATCCTATCCTCAGTTCACTAACAGCTATATGTAATGCATGTTTCAGACTCTACTACTTTCCAAACTCCTGGAAAACTGCACTTATCCTGCCAATTCCTAAACCCAAAACAGATCAAACTAAACCTGAAAATTTCAGGCCAATTAGTTTGCTGCCAAATTTTTCAAAAGTCTTTGAAAGAGCAATTTTAACCAGGATTAATAAATTTGTAAATCAAAATAATATTCTTCCTTGTAGTCAATTTGGTTTTAGACATAACCCTTCTACTACTCATCAATTGTTACGTTTCACAGACTACGTTGCCACCAATTTCTGAAAATTACATCATACGCTTGCTATATTTCTAGATGTAAAAAAAGCATTTGATAAAATCTGTCATGATGCATTACTTTTTAAATTGAGAAATATTGGTTTCCCAAATTACTTACAAAATATAATAAAATCCTTTTTAGTTAATCGAAGATTCAAAGTTCAAATAAATAACACTCTCTCAACTGATCACAATATACAAGCTGGACTTCCCCAAGGATCTTCTTTATCACCTATGCTTTTTAATGTTTTTATTTCTGATATGCCCAATATCTTACATTCAGATATGGCCTTATTTGCGGACAACACTGCAATATTTACAACTCATAGTGATCTTCTTTTAGGTAGAGGCAACCTCCAAGATTACCTAAATCTCCTCATGTCTTGGTTCAATAATTGGCAAATAAAAATAAATCACCAAAAATCTCAAGCTAAAGTTTTCTGCTTAAAACGGATTCTTCCTACTTATACCTTAATAATTAATAATCATACAGTTAAATGGATTCCAAATGACACTCCTGTAAAATATCTTGGACTTCAAAGAGATACCAAATTAACCTGGAAAAAACACATAACATCAATAGCTAATAACACATAAAATATTAAAATTATATCCATTCATAAATAGAAAATCAAAATTATCAGTAGACTCAGCATTAATAATATTGAAATACATTATACGACCTTCAGTGTCCTACACCTGCCCAATTTGGGGAGGTACGGCTAAAAGCAAGTTTCAAAAATTGGAAGTACTGCAAAATAAATTTTTAACAAATGTTTTAAAAGCTCCATGGTATATCACAAATGATGAAATTTTAAAAGAATTATCTACAGAACCTCTGAAAACTTGGATTTTAAAACTTTCTTCCAAGTTCTACTTTTCTTTCATCTTGCCTTTCTACACTCTAGGTTAATCAGTCAATATTTTTCCTCGAATCTAATCAAGATATTCTAAACACCTACTGCATCCTCCATAATTAGCTGTAAAGCATGTTGAAACGTTTATAAATTCAAAATTTATGTTTATAATCCAAATAGTGTATGTATTTTTCTGAAGGACCCTTCCTGGGTATCCTTAGTTGTTAGTTTCCAATATTATTGTCTTCAAACATTGTAGTACATGTATGATGAAATGTAGTTAAAAATTATTGTATATACTATGTAACATAAAATCCCTTGAAATACATAATATTGTTGAACAAGAATAATAAAAACCATTTTTTTTTTAAAAGGAGCTTTTTCCTCGCCCTATCGTATAGTCTCTTTTCGGTAGCTTTGATACGACGACGAGACTCTGGCCTGAATACTAAGAATAGATAGGTTAGAATTTTAGAATTGTATACTACGTGATAACCTTAATCCCGTTTAGCTAATCGCAGAGCTTACAGTAATTTATTAAACATTTATAATAATATTCTTTCCAATTGAAAAGTGTAATAAAATAAAACAAAACAATTCTATGAAACGTCTGTTTACGACGGTCTGATTAGCGTCCTATCCAGAATTGTGGTGAATGAAGTTTTGTTTCGACATTCTTACACATCTCTTGATGGACTTTTCATTTAGTAGAAAATATTAGACGAATGCAGCTTCTTTACTACCTTAACTAATGCGTTCATTACATTATCCAAGTTTCTCGTGTTAGTATTCGACCTATAAAGCTTCTTAATATCAAGATTTTATCTCCCCTTTCAAATGAAATTATTTAGTTCTGTGATGATAAAAATCTTTTCATCATTTCAGAAGTGTAAAATTGCTAGTTTCTTTCTACAAAGAATAAAACATTTGAGACTCACATCTAGCGAATAATTTCATAAGGTTCATTTCATAAGGTCGTTGATGATTTAATAAATCTAATTGAATTACAGTGTATTAATTTCAACTATTCAGTCGATTATTCCGTTTGTACAATTCGCAGTTTTGTAAATGGAAACCATTGACCATCTGTACAAAAGTAGGACCTGATGACCAAATCAGTCTTGTCGAAACCAAATTCTAAATGTTAAGATGTATTACAAAGATTACTACGGTGGCGTTGATATACACACCAAAACTGGAAATGTCGATGGTGAACATGACAATATTTTGTGTCATCTTTTACACTGTATTGCTTTTAAAGAGAGTTAACGTTACGTCTCAAAGGTTGTGAATCGCTGTAAACGTCTGTTACAGAAGTCTTTGAGGGAGATTTCCTTACAATTCTCAGAAATGCTTCCGAGAAATCTGTTGAGAGCAGAAGGATAACGAGACATTTTGTGTCTTTGATCTATCATTTACCGTTTTCACGTGGTTTAAAGAGCCGCGTCTCTCAGTCTGCCGTATTTCCAGAACCACAAGAGGTAATTCATAATTCACTGACCTGGTTCTCTACTTGCCGTTCTCTAAATTCTCAGCGGCCATTATTTTCGGAGAAAAGTGTTTCGACTCAATTCAATATCATTTCTCGATATCAATGAATTTTTCTCTTCCTCAAAGCAGCTTTCTTGAAATTAATCCAGGGCATTATAGGGAGAATTCTTACAATAGGCAATTCCCTTCCAATGCGAGTATTTAGACTTTATTCCAATAAATATAATAGATAATTTGTGGAGCTTATGTGCTGTTCAATTCTTCACTTCTTTGCAATCCAAGATAACGATTACGATTTTGATTTTTTTAAAACTTCATTCCATATCATATGGAGATAAAGCATATACGATACGATGCAAGTAGGAAGAACACAAAATATTTATATACACTGTATAGAAAATATCCAGAATCATAATTTATTGCCCAATAATTTTTACTTTTTCGTGTACTTCGTGTAGAAGAAGTTAGTAATGCTGTAGAAAAAAGTGTCGATATTTTAATAGGAAGGTATAGGTAAGTATAAGCTAATGTTGAAATATTTGCGGTCACATTCATTCCAGCAGTTATATTCCATTGCTGAACCTTTTCGATTTAGACTTGAACTCAGAAGATTGGTCACAATACACACCCGTTACATACGGATTGATCTCATTTTTTGCTGGCAATAATATTAATCAAGATTTGCGCAGACGAAGTACAAGATAACCCTCGATAAGATTTACAAGTTCTCTGGGTAAATACAAGGATAATGACGAATAAGGCACGGTAATACCTCCTTCTCCGATTTCCGTCTAATTACACTTCGTACCACGTTCGGTGCTCCCCGCTCCGCGCATCCCGTTCGGCGCACCCCGCTCCGTTCACCCCGCTCCGTTCCCCCCGCTCCGTTCACCCCGCTCCGCTCACCCCGCTCCGTTCACCCCGCTCCGCTCACACCGCTCCGCTCACCCCGCTCCGTTCACACCGCTCCGTTCACCCCACTCCGTTCACACCGCTCCGTTCACACCGCTCCGTTCACCCCGCTCCGCTCACCCCGCCCCGCGCTCCCCGTTCCGTGCTCCCCACCCCTGCACTTCTTGCCCTGAACTCCCCACCCTCTCTCCTGTCACACGCGGCCCGTGTCGCTCCTTGCCTCACAATCCCCCGCACTACCTCGCCCCGCCCATGCCTCCCTCCCCGTCCCACGCGTCACGCCACCCATTCTCCACTTCGCATCCCCCCTCTTCCCCCTCCCCAAGCAATGCGAAGCGGTTGATGGAGGGGCCCTCGGCGACCCACCCATCGCGTCGCCCTATCGGCTCCACCCCGCTCTCCACCGCGACCGCTCGCCGCACTAACCATTCCGTCGTTTTTATTTTTCCCTATTTTCCCCCCTCCAAGCCCACCCGACTCCCTGTCCCCAACCTGCCCAAACCGCACCGCACGTATTACCCGCCCCTGCCCCGCTTCGCCGCCCCGCTTCGCTCCACGCGCTCGATTTATGGAAATATTGTATACGACGTGAAATGTATATTCCGCTATCACCTACACCTTTTGTTGAAAGTGCGTTTTTTGTTCGAGTCCCGTTCCGGCAAATGTTAAGCGCGGTTCGTTTAAAAACGCATTTTTTGTGCCCTTATGTAAAGCGGTCGTTATAATTGTCCGATATGAGCGAAAATAGAGTTTGGTCGACGGATTTTTAATAAAAGAGACCCCACATCAAATTCCATGGAAAAGCGCGCGACTGCGGTGCAAGGTAACGCCCATGCTTCCCTATCGTCCTCGCTGTCCCCGACTCCCTGCCCACTCGATCCCCTCCGCGTCTCTTATCCTCGCTGCCTTCAGCTCCCCGCCCACCTTCTCCCCGCCGCATCGCTCTCCGTTGCCTCGCTGCGACGCCGTTCCCCGCTTCCCTCGCGACCCCCGTCTCTCCGTTCAATTCCTCCCCGCCCCATCGCTCTCCGTCGCCTCGCTACCCCAGACTCCCTGCCACCCCGCTCCCCGCTTCTCTCCGCCTGTTCTCGGCCTCCGACTCCACGCCCACCTCCTCTCCGCCGCATCACTCTCCATTGTCTCGCTGCCCACGATTCCCTACCACCCCGTTCCCCACTTCTCTCCGCCCCACCCTGCCACTTCCTCCCCCCACTTCGCTCACCGTCCCTCGCTCCCCCGACTCCCTGCCACCGCGCTCCCCTCCGCTCTCCGCCCCCCGCCCACCTCCTCACCGCCGCATCGCTCTCCACCCACTGGCTTCCTCCGACTCCCTGCCCCTCTCCCTCTCCGCCACCTCGCTCCCCTCGCGTCCTCCCCGCCAACCTCTCTCTCTCATGGTCTCTCCGCTCTCCTCCACTCCCCGCTCCCTCTCTGTCCCGGTTCCCCACGCACTCGTTCTCTCTCCTTTCCCTCGTCCGGTTTGCGCCCACCGCGCTTCCGCTCTCTCGCCCCACGCCGCCTCGCCGATACTGAATGCCGTTGGCGACCAAGTCTCGAACAGATGCGCCGCGTAACGCATCAATAGCGTAATCAATCTAATGCCGCTGCACAATCGTGCGGTATGCGCGCTCGCCGCTCTCCAACTCGAAACCCCAGAGACAAAACTAGCTCTGGCAGCAGAAAGAAATCTTTTATTTGTTATTATTTGATATTGTTTGTGCCAGTGATAATCAATAATAGATACAGTAATGTGCTTTATATATTTCTTACAAACGTTGACAAAATAATGTCAACAATCAAATTCACTTTTAGGTACATGATATGGAACCTTAATTTGAGGAAGTCGTAGATCAAATTTATTATAATCTAAATTGAATCTACAGTATTAGCCAGATAATGCAAAGATTTTTACCATCATACAAATATTGTGTCATATATGCCTATATGCAAATATATGAGAGAAAATATATTTCCAAATTTCCATTTCTTTAAAGTCCTCAAGATAAAAAAAATCTCATATTTTCAATAAATGACCTCCAGATTCGAAGCTTGTGACATGCAGTATACGGCACTGGTAAAAACGGAATATAATACAGGAACGTAACCACTAGAGTATGATATTGTAATGATTTATATGTATATCCGTATGATACGTTTAAGAAAATAACACATTTGAAAAATAGAATGTTGCCTTTAAATGTAAAAGTATAAATTAGAGAAGGTTAAATATAATTACTTTCTCAGTTGAACAGGTATTAAATATCACTTACTATGAGTATCTAATATGTTGTGTATTCAGCAACTGATAAGGTTCAAATTAGAAACAGTGATATGTCATAGATATGAGTGGTTATTATTGTCTAAAATACAGGGTTTTTTAAGTTCAACAGCAACTCACAAAACGATTTTCTTTTCTGCAGTAAAGTTTCAAAACAAGCGGATCTCACCTTCCTTGACCAACCACTTGAAGACGATAATGCACAATCATGTCTACCTCGATCGGAATTTTCATCCAGATTCCCTAGACCTATTGAGCAAATGCTGAGATGTGACCCTATTTTGCTTGTGGACATAATAAACAGCTTCACAATCTTCGTGCGTTTCTTTAATCTCTGTGGGTTGTTAGTGAGAAACTCAGCTATTTCGTGAACAGTACTAGCATCAAAATCCTTCGTCCATGCTTTGGCGATTGTGTGTGGAATTTCCCACGTGGAACGTGATAAATAAGAGCTGAATTCCAATACAAATAGCTTCCATTACACTGGAGGGAATATTTATTGTTAACAAATTTTCCTCAAAATGCTCGTTGTCAGCTTTATTAGTAATTCAAATGAATAGACTGAAAGAATGAGAATTGGGTTTAGGAGATGTAGACCATGTGCTCTCATTGAATTTCTCCATACGTCACAGATGTTTTTCCATGTACATTTAATACAAGTTTTTGATTTTCAGTGTTAAATAAGTAATTTAAAAGTAAATCAACAGGGCAAATAGGCAACTGGTGTGTGCAGTATGCGCGTTGCGGTATCCGAAACGCGGGCTTTTATCTTCCTGGGGCGGCAAATAAAAAGAAGTAATGAAGACGGCCGCCTGGCCGAGGGGCGTGGCCGCTCGAATGCCTCGCAACGACCACTTCGCCGCCCGCGCGCCGGTTGCATTGTCGGGGCATAATGACATGCCGCGCGAAGAGTGTCGATCCGTCCGTAATGAAGCCGTTAAGTGGAAACGCTTCATAAACAGACCCAAATCGCGCCGTAATGCCAGATACCGACGAGTAAACAGTGGATGATGGGTGTTGCTTTGGCAATTGAAATTGCGGGCCCTTTTGAAGCAACTTCTTTACGTTCATCGTAACCTGAGGGAAAACCGGACGTTGGACTTTAAGAGCCGATGTTGTATACCACGGTGCGATTCGGTGTGCTCCGTATGTTGAAAACTTACTGAATTCTGCATTATTGGGCCGAAACAACTATGCATGTCGTAGCGGATTTTCGCTATTATATTAACATTCATATACATTATTTTATTAACATTTACATACGTTTAATTTTTAATTCAGACATGTATTGTTTCTAACTTTTACAAATTTACGAAGTACGTAATTTATGGAGTCAACGAAGTAATGAAACAAAAAGTGATCAGAAATAAATGTCGTAATGACTGTTTATCAATCAGTTTTTTTCATTCTCCGAGTGGATTTAACGTTCCGATGATAGAAGAAAATGTGGTGTCAATGAATGTGTGTTGCAATAAATGGAAGTTCGCGTAATAACTATGACCGATTTTCTACACTTATGAAGCTAAGTGAAATAAAACCTAGTTGTGCCAAGTTCAGTACCTGCAGTGAATTTATATAACGTATGTGGAAGGAAATGTAATCATCTATTATAAATCAAAACCGTGGTTTCCATATAACGTTAAAAAAGTGTTATTTTCAATTTTGTAGAGTAAAGAAGTGTTTACTTTGAAAACCGTTGTTAAAATTAGAGATACGTAGTTTATTCATCGTATAATAACGATAAAAGTCAATCGTAATATACACAGCATATACATTTACTTATACGCATTCATTAAACAGAGACCTTCAACATTTTTATTAAATGTCGAGTTACTATAAAAAATTGCCAACATTTTGAAGAATTTTCTGATGTGGGTTCAATGTCTTTATGGTGTATTACGTATCGACAAAGCAGAGAATAGTTCACTTGTGCAAATAGATAAAAACATTTCTCTATTTTCATAATATGGTAAGAAAAGTTTACGGTTTTGTACCATTTACAAGAAACCATTGTTACCTAGGATAGGCGCTAAAGCAGGTGAGATAATTGCACCTCCTGCAGGCCTGCTTCCAGTAGATTCAGGGCGAAAACAAACTTACGTTCAAAGATTGGTTGATTGGTTATTTCGTGATTCCCTGTGCGTCAACGTCTATAATCATTAATTCCGTAAGTATAGTGAATGTTGTATGACGGGCGGTGGCGGTGTTCTTCCTCAGTCGGGTGGTGAGACCCGGCGCCAACCTAGAAGTCGGCTTGCGGTACGACTTCAGGTATCTCCCCCCAGCGGGGCACCGCCCTAACTGGGACAAGTTGTAAGCTCCCGAGTAGTTCCCGATACGTGTGGTAGTGCAGAGAGTGGAAGTGTGGAAAATAAAGGGTGAGGGTAGGACAAGGAAGAGGGAGGAAAGAAGCGTGCGGTCCGTTAGTTTGGGTACTACCCCTGCATTCGCCTGGTGTTGATAGGAGAACCTACGAAAAACTGCCGATCAGAGGAAACGACAGCTAAAATTCTCCGTCCAGCTGCGGCTGAATTCGACTTATCTTCCTAGCTACTCTTATAACATAGAAAAAACTAGACGCCCATGTCCCCAGAATACACGTTATGCTGCAGGACAGGTAAGCATCGTGCAGTACTGGCAAGCTATGAGTTTTAGTCTTAAATCCGGGTTTTCTTGTCCCTACAGAAACGTAATCTACATAATGTGACTTTTTGGTTCGTTCTGTTACAGTTTTGGAGGATATACCGTATCTCGTTTCACGGAGATAGATTTCAGAAAAGTTTAAATTCGCGTTTCAGCAAGGAGGTATTTTCACTTTTAAAAAATGATCATTTACAAAGCCTGGAATGTTCGCATACATTAATTTAGAATAAAATATCTTGTTAATTTATTACGAAAACTTATTTTCTCGAAAGAACAGGGCCCTTAAAATTTTAGACAGCAGAAATTTTATAATTTATTTATTCTATATCAAGTAAAAGTAAAGAATAAACACATATTTGATAATGTTCAAACGATGTTTTGGGGGTTACTACACCCCTATCTTAAGGTCTATTGCAATACAATAGAACTTACATTATTGTATGTTTGGTAATTTAAAAAAATATTGGAACGCAATTGACCTTCAGTAAATCCCGAAACTTCGTTTGTAGTCTGTAAACAATGTAATTAATGTTGACGTTATACGATACGGAATAAATAAATTATAATATTCCGGTGTCTAAAATTTTAAAGAGACCTTTCCTTAAAGGGTTCTTTCAAGAAAACACAAAAAACAATAAGACAGTATTCAATTGTTTAAAATTTAGTATGAAAATATTTCACATAACTAATTGATACTGTAGCAAACGGGTAAACATTTGCAATCGTTTCTGCATGAATATTTCAATTCTTCTTTTTGAGGTGGGGATCCAATTTCATCTCCAGTTATAAGGGCCCTCGTCACATGTAGACGAATTTGTAGGCAACAACACGTGTTTACGACGCGTGATTTTCCTGTTTCCTATTTCATGTTTCCATTCCATTTCCGTTGTCATCATTATCATTATCATCATGTTCATCATCATCGCGTCCACGACTATCGTAAACATTATCATCATGTAATAGGGATGTTGCTGCCTCTTTATGACATTACATCCATAACGATCCAGAGAGTACCCTCAATGAACGGTGAACCAAACAGATATGTCAGCACAACACACACAGACGGTGAGAATGTGTTCTTCAGTCAATCTTATTACTTCGTCCGTTTCTAATTGAATTTGCCTTATTTTACGTGGCGAGACTCAGGCCATGGCCTCATGAGGCCTGCTCTTCTGTCTGACCACGCAAATTTCGTTACACTCCTTTCACCAACCATAGGAGAAAGGAGGTATTACTTGGGCGACGAAACAGGCGATTTGAATTTAGCTCAGAGGCATCATTTAGGCTTGAGGATCTTTTACATGCAGTAAATGTACTAACATGGGACAGCCGGCTTTACTTCCCCTCCGAAGGAAAGCGTACGAAGGATTTTTTCGCCCTTAAAAATCCACGTCTTCGATCGGGTTTGAACCCGTAAACTTGGGTATAGCAGTCCAATACGCTAACCGCTACACCATCGCCGCCGCTAATGAGAATTTTAATAATCATCTTTCTATCATTTTTCTTCCACCATTTTGTTACCTATTAATTATAAATCTCTGAGAAATAATTACTATATTCTATTCGTCAGAAATCGTCAAGTTTGAAAGCATTGAGCAGGGTGTGGGCGGGCGAGGTGAGCAGATTAGCGGAGGAGTACGCGTGGGGCTGCGCAGTGGCTGGCGCGTCAGTGCAGGATCGAGTGGCCAGGGCGGGCGCGAGGGCGGGGGGAGGGGCGGAGCGTTGGGCCAGGCGTGAGGACGGGTCTGGCGAGAGGCGCAAGGGAAACGAGGACAAAGGCAGCGACGCGGGGACCGGGGCTGGCGAATTTCGATTTCCAAATGCAGCGCTGCAGGCGCAGGCGCGGAGGAAGCGCAGGCGAAGAGGGGTCAAGGCCGGCGGCAGGGCGGCGAGGGGAGTGGCCGAAGAAATACGGTTCGAAGGGCAGCTGCAGAAAAGGCTAGCAACACAGGCGGAGGACGCGGAGGCCCGTGGAAGCTAGATGCATCGTTGTATGATGGAGTGTGGGAAGGTGGGCCACGTGTAGAAATGGGCGGTGAGTTTCCCGGGTGAACGAAGGAAAACCTTTTTGAACAGTTGGGGAACGTTGTGGGATTGGGGAACGGCGCTGAGTGAAACGGGTTAACAAAACCTTAGGAGCAATGACAGGGGTCGCGTTGGACCGTTCATGGGTGTATCTAAGAACATTCGTCGCAGAGAACGTCTGGAAACGTGTGGACGTTCTGTTACTAATGATCGGTACATTGATTAGTGATACCGGGCGGATCACCAGCTACCGTAGACAGTGTCCAAAATCCTGTCAGCGACGCGACTCGAACCCTAGGACCTCCGGGTCAGAGGCACTGCAGTGCCGAACGTTCGGGAAGTATTAGGAAGTTCTGTTACTAAACACACGATAAGACGTGATAACGGAAGGGTCGGGCAAGGAGCGGTGTCAAGGAGCGCAGGTGGGAGGATGCCAGGGAAACAGACGCGCGAGCGGCGCGGCGGCTGCGGCTGGACCGACCCGCGTGGCCGAGTGGGCAGGCTTTTTCGGGTCACCTGCCGCCGCCCCCATTCGCCTCACCAATCCTCCCTGCCGCCGCCATGGCCGCGCGCCTGGTGGAGAGCGGCGGCAGAGAACGAGTTCATCAGCGCGGAGCCCACGCGCCTCGTTAGGACCCGCCGGCGGTTTTCTAGGCGCTTGGCCGCTTGGCCGCTTGGGGAGGGAACGGGCGCGGGGAGCGGCAGGAAGTTGAGCAGGAGAGCGGTCGCCAGGTAACGGATGCCCGAGGGGGGGGGGGGGCGGACGAACGGGAGACGGCAGCGGCGGTGGCAAGGGAGCTTACGGGGAAGGGAGCGGATGGGGTGGGGTGTGGACGCCCGCGGGACTTTTGCGGATTCGTTTATTGGCTCCGAGTGTACTTAACGCGCTGCTCGTTTTTGGAACCGGGCTGCTGTTGTTTCACACAAAAAGGTACGTGGGTGCGTACTACAGCCGAATTCGCTAATAACAGAATAACGTAAACAGGAGGGTTTTTCCTGCATGAAATGGATCTCTAATGCTCCTCCAAGCTATGAAATTTAGGTAAGTTGTCGTGTTTCATCTAGAACAAAGCTGATGAATTGGTTTTGACCAAACTATGTTCTGAATTACTCAACTTTTGCTGAATGCACAAAGCACCAAATATGATTTTAAGTACGTTCGTTAAATACGTAAAAGCTTGCTGCTAAAATATATTATAATTTTTCAAACGGGTAATTACACTTTTAAATGTTGTGAAGATTTCCAAAACATAAAATGATCATAATAATCAATTAATATGCATTCATAATGATATTAATAATAATAATAATAATAATAATAATAATAATAATAATAATAATAATAATAATAATAATAATAATAATAATTTAATAAATTCAAAGAAAAGTTAATATTGAAGTAAATATGGTGCAAAACAAAACTTTAAAAAATTAATATTATATTAAAGAGGAGTTCTCGCCTGAACACGGTAGCGAGCGGACGTGCGCCGAGCGCTCTCCTTCACCGGCGATTTCAGTGATATAAAGTTAGCAGAGTACAAACCGTACGAGTTAAGTGTACAGTGATAGTGACAATGTTTGCAAGTGGCTCCCCTGATACGGGGCAGCACATCGCTAGAGCAGTGGAAACACTAAATCATCATAGTGAATTCAGTGATATTAATTCAACACCAATAAAAGATCAAGCTATAAGTGGCCCAGCGGGGCAAAACAGTAATCAAGTTAACTTTCAAATGCAACAAAATGTGCAGCAAAAACTAGAGCAACATCATTATTTAATGAATCAGGATCCACAATTGATACAAATAAATGAACAACAACTATTTATGAGAGATCCAACAGGCTTCTATCCAGCACATCAGCAAGGCCAACCCTGGGAACTTCATGGAACGCAGCCACAGCAATGGCCTCAACAACTACAAGGTCCGGAGTCGTCTGAAACAACCTCAAATAAAACCGTGAGTACCCTAGAGTGGCAACAACCTCGAAAAAGGAAAAAACACGCCAATAGTGACCAGTTCATGCCAACTTCCACGAGCGTTAGTGCGCCTCTCTTTACGCATAAAAATAGATATGCAGCATTAGAAGACAAACCGGAAGCTGAAACTCCCAAAAAGCCCCCCATAGATCATAACATACCGCCAATATTCGTGCAAAGTGTTACAAACGTATCAAAATTAATAGAATTTCTAAAACTACAAGTAAAAGAAGATGATTTCACGTACAAAATGTACAGCGAGGATGTAAAAGTGCAACCAAAAACCATTGACGCTTACAGAGCAATAATTAAGCAACTAGACGAATCCGAGGCCAAATACCACACCTACCAATCAAAGAAAGACAGAGCATTTCGTGTAGTGCTCCGATATCTGCATCCGTCAGCAAACATAGAAGAAGTAAAAGCTGAACTTAAATCCAAGGGTCACACCGTTCGTAATATGCACAACGTACTTCATCGAATAAGCAAAAAGCCGCTATCGCTATTTTTTATAGACTTAGAACCAAGTGCAAACAATGCAGAAATCTACAATATCAACACACTTGTAAATGCAGAAATAGAATTTGAAGCACCGTACAAAAAGAAAACGCCAGTACAATGTCATCGCTGTCAAGAGTATGGTCACACGAAGAAATACTGTAAAGCAACTCCGAGGTGCGTGAAATGCGGTGAAGAACACTTCACAGAAGAATGCAAAAAAGATACAACGCAGCCAGCAACTTGCGCGCTATGTTCGCGAAATCATCCAGCCAACTATAAAGGCTGCCAAGTGTACCAAGATTACGTTAATAAACGTAGCAAGCAGAGAAAAGAAACAGATACCGCCACCAAGAAGATACAAAAAGTGCCAAATGCCTCAGATTTCCCTCCCCTCCCAGTTCGCCACTTTCAACCCAATCCCTTCTCACGTACAGTATTTCCTCAAAACTCAACATACGCTATACCCCACAACCAAAACCAAACAGATCTTTACAAAATAATAGAAACCTCATTCCAAAGGTTCGAAAGCATCCTTAAACAACAATCGGAACAAATTGGGGCTTTGCTTAGCCTACTGACGTCATTAATATCCAAGATGCATTAAATGGCACCAAAAATTAAAATTTTTCTCTGGAACGCAAATGGTTTAATCCAACATCGAAGAGAGCTCGTAACTATTCTCAAAGAAAAATACATAGATATTATGCTAATCTCCGAAACTCACTTCACTGAAAAATCCTACTTAAAGATACCCGGATATGACATATATAATACCAAGCACCCGGACGGTACAGCGCATGGAGGAACTGCTATAATAATTCGAAACACAATTAAACATTATGAACTGAACGAATATAAAACTGAAGAAATACAAGCAACATCTGTAATGGTGACAGAAGGTCAAGCTTTACTAACGCTAACATCAGTATACTGTCCGCCTAAACATAGAATAACAGAACAAAAGTTTCAAGACTTTATAAATACATTAGGATCAAGATTCATAGCTGGAGGCGATTTCAATGCAAAGAATCAGCACTGGGGCTCACGAATCAACACATCACGAGGAAAAAACCTTCTCAAAGTATTAAACAAACTAAATGTTTCTACTATATCGACCGGTGAACCTACGTACTGGCCCACCGACGCCAACAAGCTTCCTGACCTCCTGGATTTCTACTTAGCAAAAGGTGTGCATCTTGGTACAGTAGAAGTGAAATCTTGTTACGACCTTTCCTCAGACCACACCCCAGTAGAAATGACCATCAGTTCAAACATAACTGAAAGAAGTTATTCTCTGAAACTATCAAGTAATAAGACAAACTGGGACAAGTACCGAGATTACGTGAACTATAAACTATCTGCAAATGCACCGCTAACAACAGGTGAAAACATCGAAGACGCAATACAGCACCTAACAGACACATTACAAGACGCTGCCTGGGCCGCAACACCAAGAGAAACAATAAATAAATCGCCAACGTATCCCGCAGAAATTAGACAAAAATTGGTAGAAAAACGTCGACTCCGACGAATATTCATGATGACACGTCAACCAGATGACAAAAGGAAATATAACACCGCAGCCAGACAATTAACACGTCAAATTAAGGAATACGAAAACAAATCGTTTTCTAATTATATTCAAGCTCTATCACCTACTGCTGAAACGAATTATTCACTTTGGAAAGCAACAAGAAAATTGAAACGACCTCAACAATACATCGCACCAATTCGAAAAGATGGCACGTGGGCAAGAAGCGCAGAAGAAAAGGTCGAATGCTTTGCAAAACACTTCGCATCAGTTTTCAAACCTGCAACAAACCCAAGTACTATTGAAAATAAAGTACTAGAGTTTCTGGATGTACCTCTACAGTTATCACTGCCCATAAAGCATTTCAACTCACGAGAAGTCGAACAAACAATTAAAAAACACACGCATCCCACGAAAAGTCCAGGGTTCGACCTTATTACTGGTAAGATTTTACAGGAAATGCCAAGAAAAGGATATGCATTCGTAACAAGTATATTCAACGCAATACTTCGAACTAGTCATTATCCTTGTCAATGGAAATACGCACAAATAATAGCGATCTTGAAACCAGGAAAGACTGCCACGGAAGTAACGTCGTACCGACCGATTAGTCTGCTACCTGTCCTATCAAAAGTTTTTGAGAAACTTCTCTTACAACGTCTCAAGCCAATAATTAAAGATGTGATTCCTGACTTTCAATACGGCTTTCGAGAAGGGCACTCAACAATAGAGCAGACTCATCGTATTGTAAACACAATTTCTCAAAGCTTGGAAAAAAGATGTATTGTTCTGCAGCATTTCTAGACATTCAACAAGCATTTGACAAGGTATGGCATGAAGGAATTTTATTTAAAATAAAACGCCTTCTCCCACACTCCTACTATTTACTTTTCAAATCGTACCTTTGCGAACGCCAATTTCAAGTGAAATACCAGGACGCTCTATCAGAATTCCAACCTATTTCTGCAGGGGTGCCACAAGGAAGTATTCTTGGACCATTATTATATCTTTTATCAACTTCAGACTTACCAATTACAGAAAGAACTACAATAGCCACCTTTGCAGATGACACTGCTATTCTCTCTGCAAATAAAGATCCTTCCTGTGCATCACAACATCTTCAAGAACATCTTAACAAAATCGAAGATTGGAGTCATCGTTGGCGAGTCACAGTTAACGAAACAAAATCAAAACACATAACTTTTTCACTAAGAAAAGAAAACTGCCCAAAAGTAAAACTAAACAACACAGAACTCCACGAAGCTGATACAGTCAAATACCTTGGACTGCACTTGGATAAACGCCTGACCTGGAAAACCCATATCAAAACCAAGCGAAAGGAAGCATAACTTAAAATCCTCAAACTGGCATGGCTAATAAACAGACATTCAAAGCTGTCCTTGTATAACAAGGTTCAGATCTACAAGGCTGTAATCAAACCAACATGGACCTATGGTATTGAATTGTGGGGCTCCTCAAGTAGGTCGAACCTGGAAATTCTAAGACGATTCGAAGCTAAAACATTAAGAAAACTATGCAACGCACCGTGGTACGTGACAAACAATATGATATACAGAGACCTTGACATCATCCCGCTAGAAGAAATTATCACCACGAAGAGTCAAGCTTACCAGAAGAGGTTGTACGAGCATCCAAATCATCTTTCAACGAACCTGCTAGACCACAGTGAACATGTATATAGATTAAAACGAGAGAATATTTTAGATCTGCCATACCGATTTCTTAATTGAAAATTTCATTGTCACCATAACTCACGTCATTAATGTATTTATTAGATACCATTTACTTATTGTTCCAACAAGAACAGATTGTAAATTATGCAGAAGTGAAAATAAAAAAAAAAAAAAAAAAAAAAAAAAAATATTAAAGAGGGCAAAATGTATCATTTGTATTTACATGCCGTGAGAGAATATATGTAAATATAGTTGTTACTTTTTGTTATCGACAAAAATATTACAAATAAAAAAATCAACGATTTTAATGGAAGAAAGAAAGTACTGAGGCACCTTACGTAATGGCGATTTTATAGTTTAAGAGCGCAATGCTTGTGAAGGTAAGAAAAACAGCTTTGCTTTTTAAGTGCGATATTACATTTGGACTTAACAGCACAATTTGCATTAATACCGTAATATTTAGTTATTATCTTGAGAAATAATTCGCGCTGCGAAAGAATAGAGCATAAAGAACAAGAGAAATAAATCCAATTTTCAGAAAAAAAGTAATAGTTTTTATACCTTATTAAATACTAAAACATACTACATTGTTTTGCATCATTTATCAGATTGGAAATACTACTTTAGTCTATACAAAATTGAAACGAAAAGTAATGATGCCTCCTTTACATTTTCTTTGTATTGCGTAATTTATATATTGAAGAAAACGAAATGTTCCAGAAGCATGTGACAAGTTTTCATCAGAAACACTGATGTTGTGGAATTATCTTGTTCCTTTACTTGTAGTTAACGACTTCCTGTAAGACGCTATGTACACAGAATCCACGTTTTGTGGGTCTTTGATACTGAAAAATTGGTTTACGGTAAAATGTGTCTGTCCAACCGTCCATAGTCAAAGCTACCTTCTCTATCGTTCAGGTAATGTTCTCGAAAATATAGGCTACATTCCCCCGATCGACCAGCCCAAAGTGAAGGTCCTTCGAATTTGAATCGGATACTTTGATTTTGGGGGTACTTTACATGAAATATCAATTACATTTTCAAAATTTTCTCAAAAATAGCTCCAAATTTGTAGATGATTTTTTTGGATAGAGCAAAGGTGCATTTTCGTTGATTTCCGAATTTTCAAAAATTTGCGATATTAAAAAATAACGCGAGAAAGTATAGGATGCTGTTGCAGCACTTCTAGTATTCATTCCTTAATATTCAAAATAATATTGTTATTATTAAAACGTGTATGCCATTCATCTTACTCCTTTCTAAAAACGTTCTAAAGTTCATTAGAAATTCTGCTCCGACTAAATTCATGGGTTCTGGATATCTTTCTGGGAACTCCAAACGAGCGCAACATTCGAGAAGAACATAAGTCTAGCATCAAAATCTCAGTGAGGCTGACGGAACAATAAAATCATCGGGGCGGATTACCCCAAGTTGACAGTGGAGTTGACAGCCGAGTGGAGCCGGGAGGGCGTGTATTGCGGCGTGAGGGGCGGCGAGCATGCGAAGTCCGTCGGTGGGAGCCGCGCATTACGCCGAGAGTGATGTGTCTGCCACTTGAAATCTCGTTTCCCGGTAGGCGAAGGGCTAAGCTGGGTGCGCGTCCTGTTGTAATAGCACGGGCCGATTCGAAAACCAACTCCGGTAAAGTCATCAGTTGAGCAGTTCTCTGGGAATGAGTCCGCTCGCTCGCTCCCAAGCTGCCCCCTCCCGCGCCCGCCCCGCGCTCACGCCCCCGCGCTTGCCTCAAACCCCACCGCTAGCACCAACACCCACTCGGCGCGGGGCCACATTAGAGCTCGGTGAGGCGTTCAGTGCAGCCGCAGCCAAAGCGCAGCCATCATGCGGCGCCACTTGCCTAGTCAACCCCGCCCCTCGATGTCCCTCCCATTCTCCCTCTCATAAAAACTATTCTTCTTCTTCTTCTTCTTCTTCTTCTTCTTCTTCTTCTTCTTCTTATTATTATTATTATTATTATTATTATTATTATTATTATTATTTCCCCCTCTTCATCCACTCTTTGCTAACACGTTCCTAACCCTTACGCCACTCGCTTCCCATGTTTGTCCTACCGGGAGCGGTAGCTCAGTGCATCATCTGATGTCACTGCAGCGCCTCTGACCGGGAGGTCCTAAGTTCGAGTCCTAACGGCGGTGGCAGGATTTTCGACACTAGCTTTTCAGATAGGTCGAATGGAGTCGCTGTCTAGAGGAGAATTCTAGCGGCCAGCTGCTCTGATCGGTATTTTTCCGTGGTTTCTCCGATCAACACCAGGCGAATGCCGAAGCAGCACCCTACCAAACGGGCCACGGACCGCGCGCGATCTGTTCTTCCTCTTGCTTGTCCTATCCTCTCCCCTTACACACACACTAACTTCCACTACACAACCACATATCCCGGGAGACCGGTCGGGAGCTTAGAGCGTGTCCCGGCTGGGGCGGTGCCCCGTTGGTGGGAGAGTCCTGGTTAGTGGGAAACCCCACTAGGCGACGGTAGTTGGGCGTCAGATCTCGCTATCCAGCGGGGGGAAGTTCACCGCCATTGCCCGAGAAAAAGCATGCACGACACTAACGGGACGAATGACCAAAGCAGTTGACGAGCCCGGAAACACGAAAAAATCAATCAATACTTTTTTCAGTCATTCCTCTCCTTGCCTTGCCATTTTTCCCACAAAGCCCCTTTCCCCGCCTTGTCTCGCCCTTTGCCTTTTCCCAGCCTCATCCTTTTTTCGCTGTATCGCACGCTTTCCGGTCCTTGACCCGCCGTTTCTTCTCCTTGTCCGAACCTTGCCTTTCCTTGTCCTACCCTTCCCACCTCAAGGCTCCGTTGCTTCGACGTGTCCTCGCCCCGCGTTCTTTTTCTCCGCCCTCTTCTTTCGCTCCCCCCGTCACCACCCGCTCATTTCCTCATCTTCCCTTCCCGCCCTCTTCAACTCCGTTTTGCCCCGCTCCTTCCCCTCTCCCTTGTTGCTGCCCATGCCATCTCGCATTGAACCACAAAATTTTGTTACTTTTTCGTTACGTTCTCTGGACTCGCTATGAACGTGGGGTAATCTCCTATAGGCTAGTCAGTCATCGTGTATTCTGTCGTTGTCTTTCATCCCTCCGGCCAGCGATAAAACACTTCCTTCAAACAGAGACTATGTACTATCCACTAAACCATTCGAGTATCCATTGCTTTATTCTCATGCATTCACTCATTTCAAGGATAACAGTAATTTGGATACATATCGAGATGAAACTTTCCCATCCTTTTTTCTTCTCTTCTCTTATTATTTCCTAGGGCTTATATCTAGCCGAGACACATATTGGACCATACACCAGATACCAAAACACTTGCGGGCTCCTCTGGTCTGGGGTCAGCAAAATGTGAGGTCCTCCACGACAATACATTCATACCAAGGACAAACAAATATGACCAAAGCGAGACTAGAAACCGCGACCCTTCTACTGAAGTGTTGACTGTGTGCGCGCTCTTAGCCAGTGTGGCTACCCAGGTAGGTTCCTTTTTTCTTAATATTTAAACATTCGAACACTAAAACAAAAAGTGTTGCATACAATTCATAAAATATAGCATATCCGCAATATTTTACGAAAATCCTTCATTTCACATCCTCACTACAATCTCGCTAGGCAACATACTTCTACCGCCTCTGCCCTGACACCACTTGTTCTGCAACTGAATGTCAGTTCCCAACACTAAAGCTATTCAACCGCCACCATCGGAAATTTCCTCCCTTTACTGCCATATGCTCCCAATGTACCATTGTGACCTCCCTCGACCGCAATCCTCGATGAATTAGCCGTCACCTCCCGGCCATTGCTACGTCATGCGCTGATAGCTGCTGCCTTCCTTTTATCGTTGCCAGAGGTCAACGTTGATTTTTGCCCTCTTTCTCCAAAATATTCCCTTTTGCCTGCTGTATCTACCTGCATACTCTATTTCCTATTTCCTATATCTCCTTACATTTCCGTTTCCACAACACTAGGCCAGTCTCTACCCTCTCCACACTTCTACTACTACTTTATCATATCTTTTCAACGTCAAATGTCATTTGATGCCATCGCCACCCAGAGCCACACTGATTCCCTTCCAATTCTGTTGTGTCTCAAAAGACCATTGATAAAATTGACTTTACCTCCCATGCACACATTACTACCATGAACGAACTTCGAGTGCTCATTCTACACTAAAATTACCGTGGATCTCCTCACTTATTACCATTGTCAGCATCCATGTCACTTACGAAACCAACACTATCATCCATCGTCTTGACTGCTGTTGATGTAACCGTACTTTATTTCAGACCATTGGAATTCTTTTCATTTCCCCCTCCTCCTTCACCTATTATTATTATTATTATTATTATTATTATTATTATTATTATTATTATTATTATTATTATTATTATTATTATTAGCGTATTGGCCATTTCTGTCCACACTACACGTTCTATTTCGAGGGCCAGTCATATTCTATCCTGGAGAGAGACGTGTGTAATTATGGGGATCAATTTTTCGGCTGTATCCCTGCCTAAGACAAGGTTGTTAAACCTTGAATTATGAATGATGAGGTGATAGCATGATGATGAGAGGCGATTGTGGCCTTTTGTAATTATCTCAGGTTTTTCCGGTATGACCGAGAGACCCCAGTCACCAAAACCCCAGTCAGGATGGCCGGTCCAGGGATCGATCCCGGGCTTCCCGACAGCGTAGTCAGCACGCTACAGACTTCGCTCGGTTTATTATTATTATTATTATTATTATTATTATTATTATTATTATTATTATTATTATTATTATTATTATTATTATTATTATTTTCTTCCCTTGAGTCCGCACTTGTGACATGGTTCTCAAAATTAGTCTAAGCAACATTGGTTTCCTCATAAACTGAACGCGTGGAATATGACAGTTTCTCTCTTAATCAAATCAAGCTTAAAAATGAACATACTATTTTTGCATTTTCCAAGTACTCTGCTTTCTGAATGGTTCTCTCGTTTGAATGAACATCTTCTGAATGTACCTCTCGTTCTGTACGGTATTGTATCTCTCAGTATTTATGCATTTACACCGTAACTCAACATTGTCACTTCCACAAAATATTTAATGCTGCATGTTGCCCAAATTGCTTGTCACAATTTTCTCGCTCACAACCATTGCTACCATCAGTTCTAAATCCTCCTCTTGTCCTGACACTCCTTGGTTGCACCCTTCCAAATCTATATCCGCTTTCGACACTGGCTAGTTCTGTCGCTGTCTGTAGGAGAATTCCAGCGGCGTGCTGCTCTGATCGGTAGTTTTCCGTGGTTTAGATTTTATTGTTAATTCTGCAATTAAGTGTGGTAACTTGGTGGCAGAATATCTTAACTTTACATGCATTAAACTTACATTAACTAAGAAAAAATTACAAAAAAGTAGTTAATTAAGATAATAATAATAAATAGTACATAACATCACCACGCAAACCTTACTCCACTTCACTTCACTTCACTGCACAACACTTAACTGTGACGCATTTCTTTCGCATTCCCTTCCCTCCACTTCACTTCATAACACTACACTGCGCTGCACTACACTGCACTGCACTGCATTAAATGAATAATAATAAAATGATAACAATAATAATAAAGGTAATATTAACAATACTTCTACAACTGATATTTATACTAACAATTAAACAACTTACTTTGTAGGATATACTACTAATTTAACAGTGGAGACAACATTGATACATATAACCTAATATATAATTAACTAGAAAACTAATTTATTTTTAAACTTGCTCAAGCTTTGAGGAAAGGGTTCTAAGATAGTCGCAGGCAAACTGTTCCAGTTTTTATTGTTCGGTTTGTAAATGAAAATTTCCCGACATCCGTTTTCTGTTTTCTTGTCTTAATTTTATGCATGTGATCCGTTCTACCGAAGTATGAAGGTTTTCCTAAACGACGGTGTATTTCATTCCAAATCAATCTCCAATCAATACCAGGCGAATGCCGTAGCAGGACCCTAACAAACGGGCCACGCGTGAACTTTCCTTCCCATTCCTTGGCCTATCCTACTCCCTAGTTACCACGCCGGGAGATCGGTCGGGAGCTTAGAGCTGGTCCCCCTTAGAGCTGGGTCAGTCTCGCTGGTGGGAAAATCCCCTGTAGATAACTGTAACTCTCACCAACCAGCGGATGAAGATCATCACCACCTCTCGCGATACAACATGCACTAAACTTATAGCAATAATGACAATCATTTACGTGTCTGGAATCACTAACCAACCAACCAACCAACCGACCACCATCGACATCCGCCACTCTAACATTGTTTCTACATCCGCAAATGTTAAAACCAAGATTGCTGTTGGCCTTAATGAGCACTGAAAACGTTTCCGTCTTTCTCACGATTACTGCACTCTGCCACAAATGCATTAATTTGTCGCCATCAGTCTCTTCCCTTGCTGCCCACTTCTGTTATATACCTAGTTGTAGATATCTATTTTCCTATCGCTTTTGTTGATGCCATCGTAATTGTTGAAAATGAAGTCGACAATCACCAACTCCAATATTATTTATCAATATCTCATTTTTAATTACAATGGTCATTGTTATCTATGCCGTAATATTATACACTGACATCAAGTTATCATCTGTCACAAGTTATTTTAACCTTACTTTCGCTAACTACTCCGTCTTCATCGATAACTACTCCGTTTTCTTTATCATCTGTTATTCACTTGTTGATGTAGTTCATGTGTTGATAAATCTGCCATGTTTCGTGCAACATCTCTAACAGCGTCAACATCGCCACATTTCCTTGCGCGAAGATAATCTGCTATACCATTCTCATCTTTCTCTACGCCCTTGTCCGTGTACCGTCAACACTATTCTCGTGTGTCTACCGCAAACACATCTGCTTAACGTCACCACCTAATAAATCCATCTTCAACATTCTCAACACACTCCGCGCTAGCAGTGCGGTAACCACCGCAGTCAGCACTCGATCTTCATTTCCAACGGCCACATTATCCTCATTGGCCAAAACTACGACCGTCGCCACTGGCGGTCCAACATCACTTGTACACAGCTAGCGCTACTCTGCCGCTACTGCCGTCTCTCGCCTTACCCCTGCCAAAACCGCCACCCGCTCCCAGACGTCCAATAACATCCCTCCTCATTCTCTTCCCGCCTCTCTCCGATTCGTTCCGTCTCCTCCACTCTCGACAACGTAATCGCCTCGCCTCCACTGCAAACAACGAAGTTACCGCCGCCACACCCCGCGCTGCCAAAACTGGCGTGACCACCACTGCCACCGCCACCGCTGCCACAGCCGCCACCCCATCCCAGTCGCCGCCACCGCTGCCGTCACGGCCGTCGCCAATGCCGCCGCCGCCACCACCACTGTTACCACTACCACAACCACCACCACAACCACCACCACCACCATCATCATCATCTCCGCACGGCGCCCGCGCAGGTGGCAGCCTTTCCGCTTGCGCTAAATACCTCCCGAATATCGGAGTCGCACGGGCACAGAGAGGGGACGTTGCAAGGCGGGGCGGAACGGCGCGGAGCGGAGCGGGGCGAAGCGGGGCGGAGCGGGGCGGAGCGGGGCGGGGCGGACGATACATCGCGCGAGCGCGGGCCATCGAGTACTGTTAGAGTGGGATTGAGTTCTGAATGGATGTTTGACAGCGCGCAAAGGCCGCGCGCCCGCGCCCCCGCCCGCACCCCGCCCGCACCGACGCCCTGCTGGCCGCTGGCAGCGCTGGATGTGTCGGGATGCAAAAGCGAAAAGTCAACCGAAGCGCAACCAACTGAACAGTGCTCGTTTAGCGCCACCGAACGAGCCGAAGCGAGCTGTCGTTGTTCATATCGCCAACCTTAGGCTCCATTTACCGGCCACTGTGAAGCGGGTCCTGGCGACTTCGTGGGAAAGTGTTTCGAGACTAAAGTGTCGTCGCGATTGCGTGAATATTGCGGACTTTGAGGGAGTTAAAAAGATCAAATTATTTGTTGTTTGCTTCTTTTTGTAGAAATCAAAGAGAAACTTGTGGACTTCAATTAATATGGACGATGTGAAAGTTTTTTAACTTTTTTGCACAAAAGCAGGGAAATACTAAACTTTGAAAAAGAACTAATGAAAAATTGCCGTGCATTTCATCGATGTATCAATACTAATATTAACAATTCTTACACTCACCCTTGATTGTAACCCAATGCACGGAAACGGATGATACTCGAAACCACAAACCACACGTCCGCTTTACAGTACATTGTAGAAAGGAAAATTAATTTGCGGGATCACAGAGTACCGGAGGATTAATTAAAATACCTCCATTTGTCTGCTAATTACACATGGTCTTTTTGATCTATTTTGACTTTATAGGTCAACACTCCCGGAGTTTTTAATGTTGAGTTTAAAGTAATTCCAATAACCCTCAGTCTACATGCAGAGTCAGACCATCAGCAATGGTCTCTGAATAATCTTTTCGTTAGGTTTTTATTTTGTTTTCCTAATTACTCATTACTGAATACTCCTTTCCTAAGTATGAAGTCCTATAGGAATATAATAAAGAAAAAATAAAATTTTCTTGTCATATTGTAATAAGAAAACATAATAAAATATTTTATTATGAAATAGTAAAGAAAAAGATCTTCGAAACTTCATTAATAGCGAGATTGCAACATTTTGCATTCTAAATCTAGATCTATTTTTACTTTCTCGAATACATACGTATATACGGGAGTAATATACGAAGTATAGGGAAAGTTATGTAATACTGCGGAAAATCGATTTCGAGATTTCAACGGAAATACACGTTTTGGGGTCCCCTGATCCCGAAAAAGGAGTTTTTTTTTAAACGGCCGTCCGTCCATCCATCCGTCCGTCCGTCCGTCCGTCCATCCGTCCGTCCGTCCGTCCGTCCGTCCGTCCGTCCGTCCGTCTGTCCGTCTGTCCGTCTGTCCGTCTGTCGTATGTGAACAAATCTAGCGCCTAAACCATACGTACGATCATTTCCAAATTAAAGAAACCCCTGTCCATCTGGCTCTAGTTGAAGTTTTGAAATTCTGAAAAAATTATTTAAAATTTGGGGGTACTTTATATGAAGACCCCCGGACATTTTCAAAACTTTCTCAAAAACAGCTACAAACATTTTCTTAAAATTTATTGTAAGAATATATATTAAAATACACTTATAAAGGTGGCATAGGTCCCATTTTTACGGTGAAATCTGAATATTCGAAAATTGCAAAAGTTTGAATTTTTGGGAGGTCTTCCTACAACTAATAAATTGCAGACACAGATATTTCCTTCAAATAAAATTTGTTACCCATAAATAGTTCTTTCACTAAGGTCAGGTAGTCTGTTTTGAAAATTTTAGTTGTTTTTGTGCAATAGAGCGTGCAATATTTTCAATTGTAAAAAAAATGCAAAAACATGATTTTCTCAAAAACGGCTCCAAATTTTTTCTTTAATTTTTTTGTATGGATTGTGCTATGTGTACTATATAAGATGACATAAATGCCATATTGCTCTATTTTTTTCAAAAATTACAAAAATGTAATTTTTTTTTACTTGTCTCTCAGGTTGGTAATATTTACATTAGAGGCAATTTCTTCACGTTAGTGTATTTATGACTTGATGTGCTTTAAATAATATGAAATAAAGTTTCTCGAAAACTCAAAAGTTTTCTGTGAAAATGTTCTCAAAATTCCGCATTTTCAAAAACGCTCAAACGCCATTTCCTCAACAATGGCTCTAAATTTGTTCTTCAAACTTTTACAACGGATAGTGTTAATGGCACTACTTAACATAACAAAAAGTTCATTTTGGTGTATTATTTTATTTTTTCAAAAATTACACGAATGTATTTTTTTAAATATCTCTCATGCCCTTAATAAGCACATTTCAATAAATTTGTATTAATTATTGAATTTATTGGAGTTCTTCAAATTACTTCAAATGAAGTTTTTCGAAAACTCAATAGACTCGAGAGCATCAAATTTCGCATTTATAGTAATGCTTAATCGCCATTTTCTTAAAAATTGTATCAAAATTTCCTATGAAAATTTCTATTTTGGACGAGATTTTACCCTTCTTTAATATTCATCTACTTAGAAGTAATATTTCGGTTCTACTATTAAGTTACCGAAAAGTTAAGAAAACGTCAAGAAAATGTACTTTCGGTGACGATAGATGGCAGCTGGGCAGAGACTGGAGGAAGACCTTAAAGCCAGTCCAGGCCAAGAAAACTAGAAAAAATTTTCTAAGAGAAATCTATGCCATTCTGTAGCACCTCTAGATTTTTCTGTTTCCTGTTACCAAGCGATAAGTTTGCACGAAGCTTTTATATTTGACAAAAGTGTAGGGAAACTGTTTCTAGTCCATTAATATGTTTTAGATTACATCTATCTGTTGATAGGCTTTTGCGATTCACCCAACGAGCTAGAATAAACTACATAGAGTGGCTGACCCTACGATTTCAGCGCTGTTCGTGGACGTTCGCCGAACTAGGGGCCGCTGTTTTTTGCAGTCAATACAAGCTAGGTGCCTGACAATGGCTGTTGCACTGAATTGGCTGAGCGTTGTTTTTATCAGATCTTATTTATGTATTGTCGTCTTCGTTTATCTGTATTTAAATTATGTTAGTGGTTAAAATAATAATATTCATAATGTCTTCCGTATGTTCGGCTTATAACTAAAAATAGAAGTCATCAAACCACAAATATAACATTTTTCAAGTTTGTCGCTTTCTTTTTGATCTGTTAGTTTGCTTCTTTTTGCAATAAAATTCATTTTCAGGCGTTTTTTCTAACTACAATAACATTTCCACAACTTCCTTTATTATGACAATAACCGATGCAGGAAGCAAAGTGTTTTTAAAGTTTCTCGATTCGTTCTCCTTACATATTGTGATCGTGTTTTTAAATGATTGGTTTTTGGTCGTGATACACAGAGTAAGATGATTTATATTCCGCAAAGCCCGCGCCCACCCGGCATAATCAGCGCCAAACGGAATACTAGTATACTGTGTCTCCAGAGAGCGCTGCTTTGACTAAAAAGAAAATTCAATTTGCTGCAAAGATAGAGGTGCTTCAGCTACTCGATGTAGTATATTCTAGTTCGTTGGACACACCACATTCAGCTCCTCCCTTCTGTGCGGGAGTTTCCTTTCTTGACGTAAGTACTTCGCTTGGATAGATGATTACACCGCTCCTCCGATGCGCCTGAAGAAGCTGTAGGTCCATCTTCGCCAGTTTTCTATTTCGACTGTCGCTCATGTAACCTGTAAGCCCGTCACATCTCTTATGACCCGGGAGAGACGAGGAATGAACGAATAAATGAATAATCTGACCCGAACTCTAGTCCCAGCGGTGTCCAAAACGTCTTCCTAAACTATTTTTGGCTTATAAAATGAAATCTAAATTATTCAGCCTAGAACGTAAATCAGAGTTCAGGCATATGAAATGAGATTTTTTCGTCAGTCCTACTTGGAAGCAGTTGAATACAGTGTAGAATTAAAAATTAGCTGATAGGGAGAAACCTTTATTTTGCAATCTAGACTAAAATAGACCAATCTAGACAAAATCGAATAATATAGAAACGAATGCAAAATAACGCATTATTAATGAATAATGAACATATTGCAAAGTAACTCCTCTATTATGCGCTCAGAGAAAAGAAGCATCGGAACACCCAAAACAAACTGACCAACCGACATACCGATTGCGGAAGTTTCTAATTTAATTCTTAAGTGATATCGTCTTAATACCCATACGTGAGATGAAGTAGAAAATAATATCCACACCTGTGAAGAAGAAGATACATTACGAAGAAGAAAATAGAGAAGGAAAACAAACAGGATTTTTAATCATACATTAAGAAGAAGAAGAAGAAGATGAGGAAGGAGAAGGAGAAGGAGGAGGAGAATGAGAAGGAGCAGAAGAAGGGCAAACGAATGGCTGTCTGTACGCCCTGTAATGGACTCCGCAGCGAGCATCTCGGAACAGGTGTGCGAATTCGATCCCGCGCGCGCCCCCGCCGCCGTTGCCAGCCAGGTGCCCGCGCTGCGCTTGTGTTTCAGCGGCAGCCGGCGGACGGGCCGTCGCGAAGCCTCCGGGCGGCGGTGAAAGCGCTTGTATATTCTATAGAGCGAGGCGCTCGTCAATGACCCGGCACCGCACGGTGCGAAAGGGCTTAAGAGATCGACGCGCTACTCTGCGTGTGAGCAGCAGCCCAGCCATGCGGTCGCCCGCGCCCTCGCCCTCGCCCTCGCCGCCCGAAGGTGTGTGTATTGAAGGTGGGAGGGGCGCACGGAATTGCCTTATGCGGAGTGGGCCGACAGAGTTACGGGAACCGCTCAGGGAAAGAGTTGAAAACAGCACGAAACTATTTCAACTCGCGCCACAGAAAGACATTTCAGTCATTCGTTTATTTAATGATGTAGATCACATTCGAACTGTACTTGGCGCATGTGAGAGAAGAAAACAAATCTGTTTCCACAAGTCTAACGTTTAACTTTCAATGGATTGTTGAGACACTGTAAAACGCGTTAGGTATGAGTCTCTTCGTCCAGAAAAATAATTTTCATTCCTTTTCGCGGTCATTTCTAATAGTTTCGTTCAGAGGAATTCCGTACTTTTATTTAGTTCGAGGCTCGTTTCTATAATGGAAGGTTCATTAACCACATCTTTCAATATCTACGTTTATGTATCTGGATTTATCAAGAAACTTTATGCAATTTTCACGTAACTTTAATCCCAAATAATCTGCTAATTCTCAGAAGCTCTCTCACAGATGAGTATCAAAATCATGTAACTGGACTGATTTGTTAGGTATTCAAATCACGATAATGTCGTGTGTAATTTATGGGGTGCTAAATAGGATCGCTAAGGGAATATATGCTGAACATCAACAAGAGAAATCGCGGAATAGCGTGCATATTCGCACTGTTGTATCATCTACACCCGAGAGCACTGATGTGAGTGGCAAAGCTTTGCGGTAAAAGCCTTATATATTTTCTAAAACAATTTCATATGTAAGATTAGAAGCTTACTAAAAGGAGAATTAAATTAATAATAATAATAATAATAATAATAATAATTATTATCATTATTATCATTACATATGTCAGATTTCGCACAAACTATTGTAGAAGCAGTCGCAATCACTAGAGTTGCTTCTTAGGAAGTAAGTTGCGGAATTGGAAAACATGTTATATTTGACCAATACATAACATTATTAGTTGTGAATTAGAGGATAATGAAAATGTTCAAGCAATATCGATGTTTGTTACTGGACTGGTTACCTAAGCCGACTCAGGTAGAAAATTCATTTTCTGAAAGAGTGACTAAATGTAAAAATGTCTCTCGAACTCAACACTTGTAGGATTGGGCAATGTAATAACATGACTATTTACTATTACTTACGTGAAGCAAACAAATATATATATATATATATATATATATATATATATATATATATATATATATATATATATATATATATATATATGAAATGCCCTCATTCTGATTTGCAGATCGGAAAACTTTGAGAAAGGAGATCATCAGAAAACAACAATAATATTAATAATAACAATAATAATAACGCTTGAAGTTAAAAAGGCACTAACACTTTAGGTGGCGTTTGGAAAGTTAAATTACCTTTGCTGTTGTAGAAGTAGAGGATCTATTTATTAGGTTAGCGGGAAAAATTACTAAAAATCATGATCGAAATGTTGGCTCTATACTCAGGAGCAATTATATTTGATTTTCTTCTTTATAAATATTCACCACATTACCTTCTGACAATAGTAAGCGTACACACAATTTTTTGTAATTGGATAGAAATACAAGACAAAGCATAAATAAACGAGAAGTATTTTTTTTAATTCAATTTTTAACCCTGTGCTTTGCAAATAATTAAATTGTGAATTAGAGAAATTAAATGAAAATACAATATTTTTGTACTTTCTGTGTTAGGACTACACAAAATACTCCAAAAACAGTTCCTTAACAGCTTCAAAACTTAAATAACAATAATTTATATCTTTAATATTGTTATTTTACTCAAAGTAAGAAATATTTCTGTTCTTCTTTTTACACTAACACGGTGCTAGCACGTTACACCGACGTAAAAAATCTGAACTTTTCTGTCCGCGCGCAACATCACAGAATTTGCCCATCACACGCTTTAAAAAGCTGCAACTCGGGGCAGACAAACTCACTTTCTCAGTTCCAGAACTAACCACCTTCGACATTTAAGGTATCCAATTACATCCCCGGCGCTGCCGCTCCACGTCGCTAAATGGCCTTCAATCTAATCACGTCAGGCTTCATAGAAACTCCCTCCGCCGCACGCTGCTTATTAGAGAGCCAACGCCCGCGCCGCCGCAACGTCCCCGCCGCTATCCCACCCCGCCCCCGCCCCCGCCCCCGCCCCATCACCACTTCCGCCCATCCCAACTCGGCCGCTTCGCCTCGCTTGCGTCCCGCTTCCCACTACCCCTTACCTTCCTCCGTCCCGCCCTGTCCGTTCCCCGCCCCGCCCTGCCCCGTCCCCGCTCCGAAGAACCTTCGTCTCGACCCGTCTCCATTCTCGTGCTTCGCTCCTATCCGCTGCAGCTAAAGCCCCCGCTGCACCGTCTCGGTCGGTCCTCGCCACTCTCCCGCCCCGCCCACATCCCTTTTCTGGTCCACCTCGTCTCATGCCCACCCCGCCCTCTCCTGCACTGTCCCCCGTTCCTCCTTGCTCCGCCCGCACCTCACTTCTCCCCCTCCCACGTATCCCTGCCCCTTTCCTACCCCGCCCCGCGCAAGAACAAGTAGGAGGTTCTTTGTACCCTCTCCACCCGCCCCATTCTACCCGGCCTCCTCTCCACTACCGCCACCCGGCCCCTCCTCCCAAACATCGCTATCCTCATATTTCGCTTCTATCCGGCGCAGCTAAAGCCCCCGCCCCATCCCGCTCCTCCCCGTTCCCCCGTCCCGGTCCGCCCCCTCCCCCTGAGCCTGTCCTGCCCTGCGCCACCCGCCCTGAAGAATCTCCCTTTCCCCAGCCTGCTCCCATCGTCGTACGTCGCTCCCAAATCCCCTGCTCCGGTCTTGCTCCGGCCCCGCTTCTCCCCCGCACTCTCCAGCCCCGCGCAGCCCGCAGCCCGCGTGTGTACGAGCGAGGTCGGGGTCGACCGCTTTCCTCTTTAGACGCGGAGCCACATTGGTGCGTGCCCGCCCGCCGCCCCACATTCACGCCAAATGCTCTGTGAGCGGTCGCGAGCTTACAGGGCAATGGAGCTAGGGACGGGGACCGACCATTTCTATCGTGTCCTACATTAGATCCCTCACCTCCCCCTTTTCAATTCTGAAAAACTCCCCCTCACAGAACTAGAATCAAAAACCGATGTCCATTCACATCTTTCCCATCAAATGCGCTGACATATGTTGTTTATAGAGGTGTCTCAATAGAAATCTGCAGTCTGTTTAGATTTGTTATTTTAAGTAGTACAGTAAATTAGCTTAAAACTACTCTACATATGTATTAATTATGTGCAATTTTTTATTAGTATTCTTTTGTACAGCGCATAGATATGTCAGTACAATTAACTGACTTTACATATGTAGTCAAGGCTTACTTACAAATTTCGTAAAATTACAATACAACCTGATTCGGTTGAGGAAATCTTGAGACCCCTAAAGAAAATCCAGAAGGGACAATTTGACCAGGAATTCCTGGTATGAATATCTATTTTTAATTCTGGTCCCGTGAGGGTTTCTTTTCAGAGTTCGATATGGGAGAGGTGAGAAATTTGAGGAATAGTCATAGAACTGTATGGAAGATGATCTTTGTAATACTGAACTATGTGAACCCAATAAAAGTAATACTCTTTTTTACTTGCTATAGACGGAGGTGACCTCTGATAAAAATATGGTGGCGGCCTTCACATGGTCCTCGCAACCGTGGTTTGGTGATGTGCTGGTGATGGTTGGTGGTATACTCCGATTTAATGACAGTGCCACTTCAAGGTCACGAACTGGAAGAAGAGGGGGACATTGCCATCGAATCAATCGATTGATACCAAAAATTATAGTAAAAAAAGCGCCATAACGGAGAATGATTGTTGACCGTTTGGATGACAGTGGCCCCTCTCCGTCCAGCTCGTGTCCTTGCAGTGCCACTATGTTGAAATCGGAGTATATTTATAGCGATGGTTGCTGCGGCGAGGACCGGGGTTCATTGCGGAAGCAGGGGTGTTTAAGTCGGCTGCGATGGCGATGGAATCAGAATTGGAGGCGGGAGCGGGATGTGATTGCGGGGGCGGGCGATGGCGGAGGTCTTGACGTTGGTACACACACACACACGAGGAGTTGCGGGAGTGCTGACGGAAAATGTGGTGAATGGACATGAAGGTTCCATCTCAATCGGATGTATCATTCACATTCTCTTGATCTATTAATCAAATGCTGAGATGGCTCCTTGATTTGCATAGTTATTTTGTCAGCATTACCATCATATAATCTTTCTCAATGTTCTTGCAGTAGTTGCATCACGTGGGGCACAATAAAATATTTTTTGATGCGATTACTTTCTATTACAAGGAAGCAAATGTGTCTTATCAAATTTTGTCAAAAACACTCTTTTTTTTATTTTTATTCATAATTAGTATATTAATGAACGGGGTGTAGTGATTTCGGAGCTTGTGAAGTCATGCACAAATTGTACTTTTCCACCATTCGACCACATATGTTTAAGTTAAATTAATAACTGAAAAACTAACGTGAGCAGATCATTACATGGAGCTTGACGTGTAGTTACGGTAGTGCGACAAGATATGAAAATATCTCCTACAGTGATTCCCGATCTCTCATGCGCGTAGAGCCATTGTGTGGGTGTTAGTTGACAATACATTTCTTAAAAAAACTTTACATGTGAATGTATTAACATAAATGCACTTTACCGTTACGGCTTCAACTCTTAGCATATATATTTTATCTTAGATAACAAGCAAAAGAACAGTTTTGGCTCATGAAGTGCAAGAACAAAAAAACTATAGTGTTATAAGTTGAGATCATATTTGACCATCCTTCATGAGGTGGCAGAATGAAGCACGGGCCACGCACGTGCCAGCATCTGCAGGAAAAGTCAGTGTTCGGACGAGAGAGGCGTGGGATATGGTGGAGGGTTTGGTGGGAGGCGGGGAAGATCTCTCAGCCAGAGATGTGCTGTCGAGGCACTGGCGTTTCGTGCACGAAGCTGGCGAGATGGCGGAAATAGACCGGAAGTGGGAGTAGACTCCCGTCATTTGCAACGCAGAATGAGTGGCTGGGTGACAGAAAGGACTGGGCCGCTGAAACGGCAGCGAGAATTGAGGAAGAGCAAGAATGGGCTACAGCGGAAATTATGGCATTTGAAAAGGACGAGACAGGAACGATAAGCAAGAACAATAGGGAGAAGAGGATAAAGGAATAAAGACAGGCATATTGAAAAATATTGAGATATGTGACTGATTGTGCAATGACAATGCTGCCGAAATGTGAGGTTGCAGATATTGGTGGGTCGTGGTGAGGAGGGAGGCGTTATTGAGATAGTAGGGAAGATGAACCATGGAAATAATAAAGGACGGGTTGGAGTGGAAGGGATACAAAAATTGCAAGCAACAGAAATTTATCGTGGCCTTTGAAAAACTAATGGTGAATGGTGGTTTTTGACAGATTGTTATTGAATGATAAAATTTCCAGTTGAACAATTCGGCACAAACACGCCATCGGAATTAAATTGAGCAAATATTGAAATGTTCGAAGAGGTATCAGAGAATAGGATATGTAAAAAGTCGTTGGTATCAAGTAAAGAAATGTGAATCATGAGTTCGTTGAGTTCAATCAGAGAATATCAAGTGTGCCGAAAATAGAGTGAACAGTTGAGGCGCTAACCTTGACCACAGACAGAGAGATAGAGAAGCAGGCAGACAGGCAAGCAGATAGTTAAGCTGACGGATGGAGAGAGTGATAGAGGTCAGACGGTCGTCTATCGAATTTTTGTTTGGAAGGACCCACAAAACAAGGATTGTAGCTATACAACGTGCAAGAGAAAAAACCTATCACATGTAGGAACAAGATTCATCGTCTATTTCGTTGTCCGACTATAAGAGATGTTCTGTCACATCTCGTTTTCCGGCGCACAATTACAATCCTTTGTTTTGTTGCGAAATGAGGCGAAAAATTAAAAGTGATGTAGACCTGTAAATAATTATGAAATTATACTTCTCTTAGACAAAGAAAACGATAGAGACAGACCTCAATGAAAACTGGTGTCATACGGAAAGCAAACTGCTCAATTGCAGTGAATACATGACTACGAGGAAACGCCGCGGTGGAGAACACATAGGCGGTGAGGCCGATCAAACGAACTGGAAGCGAAGTAGCACTTGGGTTGCGCGAAGAGAGAGACGAAGGTGGCTGAAGCGGCGAGAACTGATGGAGTCCGCAGGCGGTGGAGGCGAGGGTGGCGGCGGCGGCATCGACGAAGGCGGGGGCGGGCGACGAGGCTTTGCCGCTCAGAAACAAACTGATGTTTGCGTTGCTGGCTCCTATTAGCGAGATCCGGCAGCCGGTTTCGCGGCCCATCAGTCGCCCATTCAGCGGCGGCCGCTCGCCCTCGCCCGGCCCCGCCCCGCCCCGCCCCGCCCCGCCCACACCCGCTGCGCGCCCACTCCTCCTTCCGGGAAACGCATTATAGGGCGGGCGGCGTTGGGGGCGGGCAGGGGCCAGGCACCGGGGGACGGAGCGGCGCTGGCACTCGAGGGCTGCGGCGTTCCGCCCCCACACCCAGTCACCAACGGCGTCTCAGATGCCAGAAGGGTTCCATAGCACGGGCGGGGTTTCATGCCACTGCGGGCTGGGTCTCGCTGAGCGCTTGTGCGCTGGCGGAACTCGATAAATCTCCTCTCGGAAGGGTCCCTTGGGGTCTTGGAATTTCGTCAGGCGAGACACTGGCTGCTCGTTGAGAAAAGGCTGCGCCTTTTGACATTTCCTCCACTTCCACTAATTTGAATGTCTTTCTCGCACTGCCGATTATAGTTTCGTCTTGTATCTACAAGGCTCCTTTCGTTTCCTTCTAAAACTTCTAGTGTCAGAGGAACCCGCAGTTTGACTTATTTGGTTTCCAAATTCATACTGTATTTTTCAATGGAAATTTTTGAAAGTATTTTCAAGAATTTGTGAATATATCGTGCAAATACATATATTATACACATTCGTTTCAATATCATTTTAAATTCAAAAATATTATTTTTCGTTTTGACGACGTATATTCAAATTCCCAAATATTCCAGTGAGGGCATAAAAATAATTACTCCCAAACGAGAAGCATTTTAAGCTCTCATATTACTGTAGGAGATTTCAAAGGAAAGGTTTAAAAACATTTTTTCTGACAATTATATATCGTCGCCCATTAATACACATTAGATCGTGCTTGTATAATGTGAAAAATTTGCCAAATCTTAATTTGTTGTTTAACTGTTAAAATTGTCAAATATTGCTCAGAGAAGCACCATTCTTTTAATCTATATTTTCATATATCTACCTATACACCACTGATTGTATTTTCAATGCAATGTAGATAATAACAACCACTGTATGAAAAAGTAATTATATTTTTTGTAACGTTTGTGTATAATGGGAATATTCTGTACGGAAAAGATAAAATTTATCTTCTGAAGTGCCTTCCTTTGTGTATGATTTTCATTCATGTACACTTTCTCCCCCCAGACTCGTAATTACATTAAATATTAAATGATTTTTTTCAAATTATCTGTTTGAAAAGAACATTTTGAATGAAATTAAATTGTCATCCTTAATTTTCATCAACTTTTGAAACGTCAAGTGACCGTAGTTTACAAAGATATTTCGATTTTCTTTCCAAAAGCGTATCTCTTTATGCTCGTCCCAATGAAATGAGTCATTGAAAAAATTATTGGTTTTATATGGCGGCACTAAGCAAGAATTCGATTAATGTTCGGCGTCATTTATTAATTCTTTTGTCTGTATAAGGCGTATCAAATGTCATTTTCTGGCAATGAAACGTTTTTTGGTCGAATTGTATTCGACGTATGTAATGACACACATTAGAGTTGAGTGTAAATACAGCGAAATTTGTTCTGTGCGGTAGACAAAACTCCGAATGATAATGAACGCACATTGCAAATTATAGCTTATATAATTTTTGAGCACATAGTATATTTATCTAATAAAATGAACGATTCGAGAAATTGCTTGTAAATGTTAAAGAGTAGTTTCTTTAAAGATACCGTCGTTAAAACATGAATTTTATTCTTTTAATGTTATTCCCTATACATAGAGTTTATTTATCATTAAGAATATTATATAACTCATAATATATAACTCAATAACAATATTTACTAAATGCTTCAGAAAGGATTTACAAGACTTTTATTCTGAAACCCCTGGCAACATTTTCTTCTCATTTCACAGTTCTCCAAATTTACGTCTTGATGCTTCGCTGGAATGTCATTTAAATTTTAAAGACCTTATCGTAACTTTATTGACGCAAAACATCGAGAGAATGTGCTAAAAACTGTGGAGAGTAATACGGAAATAAAAACAAAAAATCGATTTGCCAATTTAATTCATTTTCTGCATAGTTTCTTTTTTTTAAATAGATTTGAGGGTTAATAAATGTCATTTCAAAACTGACCTAAGTTTCGTTTACTTTAATTAATAATTTCCTTTGGTATACAATGAAAAAAATCATTGGTGGTGACAGTTGTTTTCGTACTATTGGGTCGACAAACTTCACGTCATGAGATATCTATTTTTTACCTGCTATTATAGTAATAACATTGTGCATGGTATTGGAAATTTTAAAAAAAGGAATTAGGTAATGTCATTTGTAAATATCCCGAATGTTATTCCCCACACTAATACATCTGAAGAGAACACGCCAGGTTTGTGCAAGCTCTCTACGGATAATACTTTACTGAGCACTCCTACCCATCTCGTTTGTTGCCTCTCAACGGTTTGATCACCACAAAATCTTCAGAGCTTCTGTAACGATGCATAATTCGCGGTCAGTGTAGAGGCACGATTAGTGAATATACTCAGCCGCAATAGCTCTTGAACAGAATTAGAATACATAGGTTCAATTATGACAATTTTTTCCCTTCTTTTTTCATTTAGTAATTATAATCCAACATTTCCTATTCAGGCATAACCCGATCACCCGAACAGCCCTACAGCACTGGAGTAAATTCATTATAATTCTCGGTTCACATGATATTTCATGATCTCTAGATTGATTTACAGTCAGTGTAATGACGGGTGTGTTTCCAGTTGTGCCTCATTAGGTCACTAAATATAACTATTGCAATTTAGTTACTGAAATTACTCGGCCAGTGAAACATTTCATTCTCATGGATAACTTTGCATGCAAATTCATTTCTCGTTAATCATAATAATTCGCGCGTTCCTTTACCTGTTTCATAACATTTGGAAGTTAAGTCATCGAGCTCTCGTTGTTCATCTGGAAGGAATGACACACACAGTGAGTGTGCGTCCTGCTCTCACAAAGACTGTATTTTTCTGTAGAGGAACATATTCACAAACGATGCAGTGACATTTTTATAATTTGCTTATTTATAAACTAGCTGAATAAGTCGTCGTCGTGGTTTTAAACAGTTGTAAAAATATTTTCATACGTTGAAAATTTCTACTGCATGTTCTAAATAAAAGGAAAACTTAAACACAAAGTTGAATGTCTTTTCATCCTTGAGTGTAGTACGTAAAAAATTAACTATTAAGAATCAAAATTAAATAATAAAAAATTACAACACTATGAATCGCATTCCTGACGCATGTTATTTCGGGCTATGGCCATTATCCGTTCTAGAATTTGAACTCCGAGGAACTAGTCCAAACGCTCCTGGAAGAGTTCTGAGGAAAACTTTCTTTTAGTGTGTTATCAGGTGGCTTATTAAAGAAAATCTGTATATTTGCAAGCTCCTATTCTAGAACATACCGTTCCAATTTTATAGATTTATGCTACGTTATAATTTCCTAGTCACAATTATTCTACAAAACGGAATTACCCCGTTAGCATTATCGTATACGTTAAACATTTTCAAATTATCCTACATCATGATAATGAACATACGAAGTGGCAACACTGACAACGAATGTTTTCCTTCCGAGTGAAGTTCTGCACAGCATAGTGTACATAGTGCGATACAGTCTCAAGCGACCTGTGAAATTCATCGCCTGGGTGCCGTGGGCTGCCTCAATGACGTCACATTTACCTGACATCACAGCTACATTGCGAATCACTTCGGGGCTCTGTTGGCGTAGCGGTGTCGATTTCGAAGGAAAGGTTCACAGGTAGACAGGCGCGGAAGAGCGCGACACCATCTTATTAATCAGGCTTTTTTTTCTCATTTCACGAATGTGTGGTTTCTATGAGTAATAACGTGAACAAATTTGTTCTACACTTTTTATTCTTGGTTTTCACTTTTTCAACAGACAAATTTATATAATTTATGAACGTATTTAAAACTCAAAATTGTAAAACATTATGTTTATTTAGTCACAATTGTTTTAATAATTACACTACCTCAGTACAGATTACATTACCTCAGTACCCCGAAATAGATTTTTAGCAAGAACAATGAGCGATGGTGTAACTTGTGTACACTTGCGTACGTATGCTTTTGCTTATACAAAGAACCAGTTAATTTTCTTTTCCATGTTATGTTCAATGTTTCTGACTAGTGGAGGAGGGGGGCGGGGACATCGGGGACGGCCGTAGGTTGACAGGCGGCGAGCAATGGTACGGTGGCTGACGGCTGGGTCTAATGGCATGCAGGGGGGTGATGGCGGCGGTGGGGGAAGGCCGGGAGGGGCGCGACCGGCGGCGGGGGAAGAGGGAGTGGCCACGGGAGTGGTGGGAGGAGGGAGTGGCAGGGGGCTGCCGGGAGGCGGGGCAGCGGGCGCCGCCGCGGGCTCGAGGGTGCTAATCGCCCGTTCCGTTCCCTCGACCGAGTGGCAGCGCCCAACCGAAACCAGTGCGCACGCCTGGCCGCGCGGGCGGGAGGCGGGGCGGGAGGCGGGGCGGGAGGCGGGGCGGGAGGCGGGGCGGGAGGCGGGGCGGGAGGCGGGGCGTGCGCTCGCACGCGTGCCACACTCACGCCCCGCGTTTCCCACGCGCATCATCTCCCGCGACCGAATCCCACCCCCGCTCCCTGCTCTGTTCTACATAGCGTTGTATTCTGCTAATATATTCGTATTCTCTTCCACTCACGGCTGAATTCTCTCAACAGACAGGGTACTGGGAGGGGAGTCTAGTGCTCTACGTGAAATCTCCTAGCCGTTTCGATCGCTTTTATGGGAATTCAGATGGATATGTCGATAAGTATCAGCCATAAAACCTTATGCCCTGAATGTAAATGAAATATTACATTTAAAACTCGAAACATTACATAATGAACACATCTGAAAGAATAGGTAAAAATTAAATATTGCATTGCAACGTAACAAGACAGAAAATCTTTGCGTAAAATGAAATTAGAGCAATGTGAGGGGGATCGGGTACGCGGTTCGTTGCGACTATAATCCGACCTTCCTTAAACACCTCAGAAACTTCCTTGCACACTTCAGACACCGCGATTTGCCTGATCGCACGAAAGGATCAATAGCTTCACTAATTCCGATGATGCAACTTGAAGTCCAGCAGCACCATACGAACAGTTATTTCCCCCATATGCATCAGGAAATTAATTAATTTCCATGGGAAAAAGATAAAGCTCTGTACATATGGGGGAAAATTTGTTTAAATAATTTTGGGGTCAGAATACAATGCTTACGAGAATTTAATAAAATACATATTCAGAACACCAATAAAAATTAGAATATTTAGTTAAATGAATATTTAAAAAATATGTATAATATTCAATGCAACCCAAGGAAAATCATTTTAAAAAATATTGCTAATGGCAATTTACACCATACCCGTAAGTGCGTTGTACCGTATCCATTTTGTAAGCGGCCATAAAATTTCTTTTTATATTTAATAATGTTCAAAAGAAGGCCAACTCCATTCAGTTTTATTATTATGGATATTTTAATAAAGAATATATTTCGTCAAGACATTTTGAACATCTCTGAAGCAAAGCTTTTACAAGCATTGTGCTTTTTACAGAGCCATTATGAAGTCAATACTTATTTAATTGTTTATATTATATTATATTTATTCTGTTGTGTTTTTATATGAATCTAAAATGTTAGAATGGTTGTTTTTGTAACCTCATTTGAGTAAATTGCTTATTATAATTTTGAATTTCATTTCATTGCTGAAAAACTACGGTAATATTATATGTTCAAAACGAAATCGTATTACTTTATTTTGTTAGCTATTAAATCGATAGTTCTGCAAAGAACTGAGTCAGACAATACTATTGAAGAAATATTTTAGTGGAATATTTTTATTTGAATATTTAATATTCAAATTTTTTAATGTTAATCAGAGAAATCATTTCAATACATTAAAAAAAACTCTCTTCTATCGGATAATTTAATTTCAAATAAGTGGATGATCATTATTTGTACGAAGCAGAAAGTAACAATTTCATATAATATATATTTGAAATGTCACTGAAAATCGTATTTTTCAGTTCGCAGATTTTGCGTATTCGCGGTACGAGGAACATTTTAGATGAATTATTATCCTACACCCACCTACAGATGTAGAAACTAGCCTGAATAGGGAAAACTGAGCGTGTATAATTTTTTTCCCATTGGCGAAGAATTACTCTCCCATCTGCCTGGAATTAATGATATTTGTGAAGCTACAATAAAACAACCGATTAAAAATTCACCCAACTTCATCCAAGTTGCTATTCCAGACTTCTCTCATCCAAGCTGATTTGGTTGGTCGACACTAATTAGTCAGTAACATTCAACGATCTCGTTGCAAACCTAGATTCTCGCGCTCTATGGAGTTCTAGTAGTGCATGGGTTGCGCTTGCGCCACTCGTGCATTAATTTGCCTCTGCAGCCGATGCTGCCAATATATTCGAGAAAAACACGGCGGACCAGCGGCGAGGGGCACCAAAGCACGGCATCCCAATCCATTCCACTCTGTCGAGCTCACTGGTCACTTACGCGATCAGCGCAAACCGAGCGCGGTGCGATGCAGGACGAGGTGGTGACAATGGCCGCATAGCCCCTCCCGCGTTTCAGCGCTGGAAGCAACAACTACGAATCTAACCTTACGCGAAAGCTACATGAGGAGTAGCAGAACATATTTCACGATCCGTTCAGGGAAAAATATACACTGTTTTAGGTGTTTTAGAACGTTGTATGAAAAGTGGCTGAACAACCAAAACACAAAAAAGGTGGTAATATATTGAGAGGATGAATATTTGACTGCCACAATGAAGGGATATAAATGATATGATACATTTCATTTCTTGACATGCTTATGGCAAGACGTAATCGATACCGAATTTTTTTTTTGTTTATTTAAGGTCGCATCAACACCTAAGGTCATTAGCGACCACTATTGCTTGTTAACGGTATGGTAACTATGTGGATGAAACGATATGGTGATTGATGATAAGGGGTGAAAGGATGAACACAAATACAACCATGCCCGAGGCGGGACTCGAACCCGCGACCCTTCGGTCCGAGATCACTACGACACTACTGCCTTAGCGATCTCGGCCACCGGGCCGGCGACACCGAAATTGTTTTACATATTTACACAATAAGACATACTGTATTTTTTTAATTTCAAATATTAATGATCAACATCTTGTACGATCTGTTTACAACGTAGAATTGCGAAGAATTCGATGCCGTACGGGTGTTTTCTGCGTCCGGGTCTCCGGCAAATTACTCGGATCCGAATTCTGATCGTCGCCCAGCGGATACCATTCGCTTGATTCAGTGATTATTTCGTGTTTTAAGGCGCGTCAAGTAATATAATCACCCATCCCGTAAGTTTAATGTATGTTTTGTCTGGGACGGTAGTGGTGTTACTTTCAAGCTTGAATACCAAGACCCGGCACCGATCTACACGTTGGCTTTCGAGGTTCTTCCTCTCCAGATCTCTCCACCAGCGGGGCACCTCTTCCACCCGCACAAGTTCTAAATCCCCGACTGATTTCCATTCATTTGTGGCAGTGTAGTGAAAAAACATTGTGTGTGTGTGTGTATGTAAGGGGAGAAGAATAAGGAAGGAAAGTTTGCGCGTGGTCCTTGGACCATTTGTTGGAGTACTACTGATGTATCCGTCTCGTAATGTCTAGAGAAAAACAGAAAACTACCGATTAGAGAAGCCGGCCGTTAGAATTCTCTTCCAGAGAGAGTCTGAATTCACCCTAGCTCTACAGCTAGTTTCAGAAATCAGCCACCAACAGTACTTGAACCCTAGGACCTAATGGTCGGAGACACTGCTGTTGCAAGTTGTTGACCTGAGCCAGTGAGAAGAGTGTGTGTGGGAGGGCATTGGACGGGGTGTATTCGCTGCGTGACGGCCTGGTGTGAGTGATCCGAAGGGATAGCCAGGAGCGCAGTGTTTGCCGTGCTCCATTCATCACTTCACATTACACATTAATGCTAAAACTCCACGATGTTACCGACAAATCCACGAGAAAAATCGTGGAAAGAACGAAAAAGAGCAATCGGTGAGGGGCACGAATTCGTCACGAACATTGAATTACTGCTTGAAATCTCAACTTATAAAATCTGCAATGTTTTCGATCTCGCTGAAGAAAAATAAAAGGGAGCAACTGCCCAGAAATAGTAAGTTCGCTGGAGGACAAAAATGTGTTACTAAAATACAATGACCAAGCTTCAAACGTCATGATTGTGTAAAATCAGTTGTATAACTTTTTTGTCATGAAGCAGCTATTTTCGTCACTGTAACCGATGCAATTTACCCTCCGAGAAAAACACAGCTGCAACCGACATTTTCCTCCCTGATACTCAATTACTGCAGCAGCTTTCAGCTTGCAAAATCTGCAAGCAATACTGCCAATTCCACCGAAGAAACAAACAGAAGGCAAGTGGCCAGGCACGGCACTTAGTCTGGTGCATTAGTCTGATTCAATGATCAAGGCTCAAACGTGTGGGCTATGGACCTTGTCCATGACGTACACTTGCAAGACTTGCACTTGTGCACCACTTGCTCATGAGGCAGCTGTTTGCACAACTGCAATCGATGCTGCCTATACTTCTGAGAAAGAAACACGGACGGCAAGCGGCGATGAACAGAAACGGAATGGAATGGAATAGAATAGAAACTAATGGAAGGGGAGAAACGGGCCGTGGACGGACAGCCCTGGAGGGCGATCTGCACGAGGCGATGCAGCGAGAGGCAACGGGACGCGGGTGGACGTTTGATGGATGGGTGATTGGACCGACATCATATTCAATCACTTGAAGCGCGGGCTGCGACACGTTGGCTTCGGGGATGCTTTGTGGCAATAGATTCTTCCTCAGCGGCGGAAATGCCATTTGGAAACAGCAATTGGTTCTCCGGATCTCCGCACTGGAGTTGCATCGATCCCTCTCGCGTTTGAGTCACTTGGAGTAGTGGGCGATTTTTTTAAAAAATATAAAATAATACGCTGACAATGACGATAAAAAGAACCTTTGTTAAACCTGGTCTTCATTGCTTTTAATGCTAGAAGGTCAAATCATCTAAAAACAAAATAACAAATAATAATTTTTCTGTTTGTTTACTCTTCTGTTTGACTTCTGATATTCTTTCTGTCAGATTTGCATGTTATCATTCGCGATTTTTGTACCTCATTTTACATCGTCAAAACTGTTGCTTGTCTCTAATAGGATCTTTACTTCATTTATTTGTCTATTAATATTTTACACTTTGAGCTGACGTAGTTTTGACTGAGGACGGAACTAGCACAGTACTTCTTTCACTTGTTCCTTTTACAGGGTTCTTTTACATTTCATACTTCAAGTACAATGTGGACACTCAGTCGTACACCCGTATTATGGGCGGTGTGTTGTCAGCAAGAAAACAATTTTACTCAGATTCCCTCTGTTAAAAATGCAAACCAATGATGTACTATACGCTTCCACTTCAGACAGCAACTATTTTGAATGTTTCCGTTCCCATTACTCATTAACAAATGAATATCACTTTTCTATCGTCGCAACCTCGGCTTCTCTACAATTTCTGCCTCAGTGTATTTCTCCAGTGAGTTTCATGGATGTGCTAATTTTACAGTTATCACTTTTCATGCCGCGAAGCCGGCATGGCAGAATGTAGATTTTCAACAGCTATTCTGTGAATGCTACAGATGTTTATTGTCGTGTTTGCTGACAATCTACCGCGATAGACAGGAATATGTGCAGCAAAAGAAATAAAGTTATTTTCTCTGTTTGGAAGTTGTCTCTCTTGTGAAACTCTTTTAGATCTTTTGTGTGTGACCAATCGCCCATGCGAAAGGGATCAACAAGAAACAGCATTGTATAGCTCCTTTCAGCAGGACTGTGCGTTCACCCAAAAGGTGAAAAAAAAGTGTCACAACGCCGGTGGCTCTCATGGCAACCAGAAAAGCTTAACCAATTTTTTGATCTGCAAAATTTTTTTGAAGTTGAATCTAATGTATCATGATTCAAGCTGCATCGAACAAATTGCTTGCAACAATCCAAGGACCACAACTTGTAGTAACTTTGTTACTTCGTTACTTTACTTTGTTACTTTAGTTGCTTTCTTTGTTACTTTACTTTGTTACTTTGCAGTAACAGGAAGTGAAACTGTCAGAATATTTCGTTTAGGCATGCTTGTTTCTTTGGTGCTATTTCCCTCTCAGGTTACTGTCGAACAAGTACCCCCTTACCTCTTTGTTTTGTGCGTTCGTTAAACGGATTTCGTATGTACGTACGGGCGGACAGACAGACATGCAGGTTACTCGAGTACTGTGTGTAGAATGGGGTATATTTACAGTGAAGAAGTATTTTACAGTTAAATTGGTTAGTGTAATTAAAAGTACATCATTGTTTTTATTCTCCGATTTTCGAAATGTAATATTTCTTATGAACCATTTCTAACGATCTTAAAGAATTTCGCCGACCTGGATGGCCGAGGTGACTAAAAGCGAGTACCGACTCAGCGCTTCGGTTCGAAGGTTCGCGGGTTCGAGTCCCGCCTTGGGCACGGTTGTTTGTCCCTTGAATTTGTAGTACGTGTTGTCGTGGAGGGCCTCGCGTTCTGCTGACCCCAGATCAGCGAAGCCCGCAAGTGTGTTGGTCTAGTGTATGGTCGAATATGCGTCCATCAGGACGTAAAGGGTAACCGGGTGTTGGCTGGATAAAAGCCCTAGAAAAAAAGAAATTCCATTCGTTGCACTGAAACCCAAACCAGTGCAGAGCAATAACGTAATCGTTCAGCCACAGTGAAGTTCCGCAGGAACGAAGAGAGCGACAAATGGAACGGATTCGGGAACGGCCTCCTCAATCTCCTCTGCATCTTCCTATACTAGACCCTCAAATATCTTAACCCTGTCTCTTTCTCAAACGCTCCCTATTCCTTCGCATTGGTATAATAATTATATCTGAATAATATGTTTCATATATGAATAATTGTTAATAATGTTTCATATAATATATGAAACAAGGTAGGATTGTCAGAGCTCAAGGAAACGAAAACAAATTGCCTCCACATAGTACGTCACACAAACACACAGTTTTTAACGTCAAAATTAAATTGAAAAAATTAAAAAATAGACACTGGAGCTTCATTTCCATTACAGCTTTTGCAAATTTCTTTTCCACAACCTCTACACCACCAGCGTCAGTATTTCTACCGCCACAATAACCACATAGGCCACATTTTCCTGAGGTCCCACCTTTTGCACCTGAGCCTTTTACCTCTTTTTATGCTTGTTATCTTTGTCACTCCGACCTCATCCGCTCTTGTAATATTTTCAATCTCCACCGTTCCTACCCATCCTCCTTTTATCTCTTCTATTTCTACTGTCCCCCATCTCTTCTTTCGCTACATCTTCCACCATGGTAGTATTATTCGGAACAATGATGCGCCTCCCCCTTTTGTTCTTTCCCAAATTCTCTCAGACCACTCCCCACAACTATCAGTTTCTGCCACCTCCCTTTCTATCAACGCAGAGCCCACTCGAGCCACATTTTCTCTTTTCGTCTTCTTCTTCTTCTGGAAGTGTCTTTACCATCTTCAAATACAATATCTCCGTTACCTTTGCCATCTCAAATACGCTCGCTCATGAACTGTTTCCATCTTCGTTTCCGTCCATCCTGTATTTCCGTCGTCTTCGTTACGCGTCTGATTCCGCTACTTCCTCCATCATTCCAAACGAATTCGCCCCCATTTGTTACTTTCTCAACCTTCTATCTCTCCAAGTTCAGCTTCCACCACCACCACCACCTTCCCCTTCGCGCCTCCCCCCGTGCCCAGCTTGAGTACCGCAGTGCCTGGCCCGGCTGCGTCCAGCGATGCCTCTTCCGTTGCCCACCGCCGCCGCAGCGAAAGGCAGCGCCCGGCGCAGCAGGGAAGCCCGGCTCCCGGAGAGGAGCAAGCGGGCTTTTCCTTTGGTGTCCCGCGATCGCCACTGGGGGTTCCTTATCTCAGGCGGAGCCTCACTGCCCGCCGCTCTGCGTCCCTAAGGAGTCGACCGACGAAGCCAGCGGCGCGGCGGCGGCGGCGGCGGCGGCGGGAGAGGGCTGCTCCCCGGTCGCCGCCTCCCCGCCCTCACCTCGCCCCACCCCCGCCCTTACGCCCTATCGCACGCCCCAGCGCTCTCACTGCGAACTTCGAACCGATTCGTCCCCGTTTCCGGCCAGCGCAGCGGGAAATTTCTAGTTCTTCTTCGCTTCGGAATATTCCGCCTCGTCTTTTTGCTTTTAGCTCGATACAGCGCGATAATGCACTTGACGGAGTGTATAGGGACGTATAATAGTCTATCAGAGGGAAAAAAAAGAATACACAGTCCGAGTGTTGTTACATAAACGCATCGTGGTAGGCGGTAATTAAAAAGGAAAAACATAAATATAAATATAAAATACGGCGAACAGAAAGCAAAATCTCGGCGAGCGACAACAGGATGTGCCAGACTGGCGGAAGCAACGAAGATATTAGCTCTGAAATAACTATTTATGTCCAAATAGAAACGCATGAGAGAGCAGAAACAGCGCAGCGGCCTGCGAAGCGGAGGAGTAAAGGAACCGGCAATAAAATGGCGACAGGCCCCTGGGGGCGCGCGAGCGAGGAGGATGGAGGGAGGGGTTGGGCGAGGGGGGGGAGAGGGAGGGCGGGGCGAGAGCGCAGCGGATGGGACGCCTTCCGGAGCAGGCGGCGACTCCGCGGCTGAACGGCGCTTCCAGGCGGACAAAAGCGGGAAAAATGACAAAATTCCCATAATATGAGAATAAACTTAATTAGTGGCCTGTATTGGCAATATCAGCTCTTCTTAGTAGAACTAGGCAACGCATTAAAAATACATATAAAACTTTTTTTTCCGATGAAGGTATATACAGATGCTTTAGATTAAATGTTACGAACTTCTAGGGCAGGTAAAGGAGACGAAGACGATAACTTTTTGCCGATGAATATGTGATGGGAAATATTATATAAACGACTAATATTTGGCGGTGCTCGATGTGCATCAGCGGAGGATAAGTTGCCTCGTAACCGGGAAATGACAAATGAGTAACAGTTGTAGGGTATTTCCCTACTCATGTTCAATGAACAAAATGGTCATAATTGCCCCCCTCGTTGCGCTAGACGTTTGTAACATCTATTCTACCGTCTTGCAAATACCCCACTTTCACTTTTTCGCTATGGCGAAGAGAGAAGTTCATGTAATGCTGCGCGAAAAAAACGATGCATTTTTTGGCAGAAAAACGTATTACACGACCCTGGTAACGAAAAAGTGGATCAATCCACTTGATTAATTTAAAACAAAAGTCCTCTATGACGTGGTGTAGCCAGAATTAATGTTTTGTGGGTCATTGATACCGAAAAAACGATTGATGGTAAAACATGTCTTCTGTGAATAACGCTAGCGGCTAAACCGTTCAGCGGATTTTCTTCAAACTTGACATTTCCCAATCGATGTGGCTGATGTCACGGCCCTTTCAATAGGATAACGATATTTTAGTTTTGGGGGGTACATGAAGCCCCTAGAGCATTTTCAAAATTTCCAGGAATAGTGCTTCATCGCTTTTGATTAAAGTTTGTTGTTGGATAGTGTGAAAGACATTTAAAAGAATGATAAAAGTCTCATATTCGTTGAAAACTCTGATTTTTCGAAAATAGCAAGAATTCAAAATTTTTTGGGCATCTTCCTACAAAACAATTATGAGGATAGAGGTTTTTTCCTTAATGAAATCTGTTCCTTAAAAATTGGTTTTCAAATAAAGTCACGTACAATTTTTCAAAAATTTTAGTTCTTTTCGCGCGATTTTGCATTACAATAGGGCAAGAAAGTACGTGCTATTTTAGGACCACTAGTTTTTCAGTTCCAGAATCCCTAACCTCACTTTACCATTCCTAGTCGAAAGAAAACAATGAGCGCAGTTCACGTTTGATAGGAATAAATTTACTTCGGCCGCAAAAACATACTTTGCTCCGGACAAAGACGGACGAAATACTAACGGGGCGATGCCTCCGAAGATTATAAGAGATAGGTCAATGGGAACGGAGAATCAACCATACGCCAGGAGAATAGAGTGGGGAAGTGTGAATCGCTCGTTATTTATGGTACTGTTCCGGCACCCGCCTAGAATTGCTCGGAGTAAACGACAGAAACGACCTATCGGAGCAGCGTGCTGTAGAATTCTCATCCACAAAATGACAGCCTTCGCCCCAGCAACGGTATTTACGCGCTGAATAAGTAACAAAAGAAACACAGATTTCAAACGGCAGAGAAGCGAAGATTGAAGGCCTGTTGATCGCGTATCTTGCGTGTTTTAAGTTTTTACAATACAAAAGTTCCGTCATAGTATTTACACCACTTTCCTTGTGGTCTTGAGGTAGTAACAAATCTAATAGGTTATCTTGCAGGTTTGTTGGTGCAAAGGAAATCTCATGGTCGAAATTATAGAAGATGATTCACAGGCTTACCTACATGAATTAGATGGTAATAAGGACGAGCGTACTGCTCGGATTTAACGATCAAAATTCGTTTTAGACATGATTTTTTCACATAATAATATGGGAAACATATACCCTGACCATCCCATTATAATACCTCTCTAATTGAATCCTTGAGAGTACATCACACGAAACGAAGAGTTGTAGAAAATGTACTACAATAGAAATGTACTACATATGCCGTAAATGAAAAATCTAAAACTCCAGTTCTTGTTCTTCAAAACTGATGAAATGAGAGGTTTACACATTCTGGAACAATACAAACACTTTCATTGTGAACACAGAGATAAACATGTTTCAGAAAATGATGTTTAATACTTGGTGGCTTACGGACCGTCAGAGGAGTTTTGTCGCCAATTAAAAAAATAAAGAATGTTACAAGAATTACTTTAAAATTTACTATACGTAGGTACACACGATTTCATGTCTGTAACTAAATCTCCGACTGGGAAATCGGAGATTTAGAATCGTGATGGTGGAGAATATTTTTGAACGTACTAAAGAATGATTCCATCCTCCGCTTGGAATTATTCTAGAGGCAGGATGTCAGATCAATCGTTTCCGGAGTTGTCCTTCAATGAATCGGTAGGTGTTTTAGACCGATTTACTTTGAACTATTTTGTTTCTAAACAACTAAGTTAGACCAAAGATTGTCATAATTTGGAAAAAAATCGTTAGATTCCTCGATAACTATGTTAACTGCTAATTATATAGGATAAATGACTTCCACGATTTAGCACTTTCTTTTGTTAAACATCTGATAGCATTTCTCAATTAGGAATAAAACATTAAAAACAACTGAAATCATCAACACGTATTTTATAATTGTTGAACCTAGACACATATGATGTAATTTGATGTCACTTTCTATGTTCTGTTCATTTTATAAACAGTATTGAATTATTCTAAAATATAAAACTGAACCATCAACTTTGTATAAATAAAAATTCTGAAAATTTGAAATAAAAGATAATTAAAATTAAAATACGTTTGATAGAAAAAGATAATCAAAAGATAAAAAATAAATACAGAGAAAAGTTCTGTTTGAGGAGTAGAATTTTTTATTTTCCAGTTTATTTTTCAACATATGATATTTAAACATGGTAATTATTAAAATTCACAAGATTCGCCACGAAACGTGGCATTCTCTGCAAATGTTTAAGAAATGTGCATGTTTAAGAAATGTGGTAAATGACTCTACAAAATGCTTATTGTCTTGCAACGAAGAGCATCTCAGTAAAGCAGATAGCTATAATCGCACGGTAGTACTTTCTCGCCCGTACTTTCACGCAAAAAGTACTCAATGTTTCGAAAAATTTATACATGACACTATTTCAAATTCTATCTTTTAGGAATGGATTTCATTCACGTATCATAAAATATCTCTATCTTCATAACTGTAGTTGTAGGAAGATGCCGAAAAAGGTTTGGAAAGCCTGCAATTTTCGAAAAATCAGAGTTTTCAACGAGAACGAGGCCTGCACCATTCTCCTAAACGTCCTTCACACTATCTAACACCAAAATTTAATAAAAAACGATGCATCCATTTTTTTTAAATGTGGAAAATGTCCCAGGGTCTTCATGTAAATTTCCCCCCAAAATTAAAATATCGATATCAAATTCAAGGAGCCTCGACATCAGCCAGATGGATTGGAGAAAATGAATTTCGGATAAAATAGTCTGTACGGTTTAGCCGCTAGCGTTGTTCACAGCTGGACAGACAGCCACGGCCACGGCCGGCGCGCGATCTTTCCTTCCATTTCCTTGTCCTTCCTCACCCCTTACTTACACTTATTCTCATATGCACTACATCACTACAAACGTCAGGAGACCAGTCTGAAACTTAGATCTTGTGTGGACTGGGACGATCCTCCGCTGGTGGGAGATACCTGGTTGAGAAAAATCCCCGCAACCCGACGTAGGTCATCGCCACTGCACGCGATAAAGCATGCCCTACAGTTACGGGATTAATAACCTAATCAGTCGACGCGCCCATAATCATTAATCAATCATGTCTGTAGCATTTAGGCTGCACCCCTGCAAAAATTTGTAAATATAAGAAGATTGCACGGAGCTCATTGAAAGAATATTCGCCAGATGGAATGGGTAATGGGCACTGTGCTGTGTGGCGGTGGGAGAGAGAGAGGGGGAAGGCGGGTGCGAGGGCGGCGGGATGCTGCCCGGGAGGCGGAGCCGCTGCAACGCAACCAACCGGCGAGGCGGAAAGGTGTGCGATTCGCCGCTGGAGGACTGGCAGAGCAGGGCAGGGTGAGATGGGTCGAAGCGTGTCGTGGCTAGACGAAGTGACACGAGGGAAATGAGGGGCAAGGTGACACGAGTGAGAGGCCGGAGAAGGTGGAACGAAAGGAAGTGATGAGGTGCAGAATAAGGTAGGGTGCGGGGGGTGAGGTGAGACGGACGAGGAAGGAATATAGAATTATGGGCTGGACGAGGACACGCTGAGGATAAAGGGAATGTTGCAAGACGGGGCGGACGGAGGGAGGTGAGGACGGTGAGGCAGAACGCAACGAGGGCGAGGGTAGGGCGAGGAGGATGAAGGGAGACGGCCAGGGAAGTCGAAAAGAGGCGTGGAAACGCAGGTAGTCAGATACAGATCGGGCATGTGTGTCCGGGAGCCCGTAGGAGCGGGATAGGAATATATAAAACCGGTGCCAGCAGTGCGGGCGCAGGGTTAGCGGACGGCGCAGAGGTGTGTGTGGATCGGGTGCGAGAAAGTCGGCGAGGGGAAGAGAAGAAAGCGAAGCAGAGCGGCGGGACTAGGAGGGAAGCGGATGCCAGGGGAGAGATGTGAGGAAGGGATGGAATGTGGCAGGAGGGGTGGGGAAAGGGGTGGCAAAGCGAGTGACAGAAGCGGTAGGGGAGGCGGATGCCATGGGCGCGGAAGGAGAGGTGGAGCGGGGTGGAAGGGGATGTGGGGAGGGAGTGAAGGATGAGGCGAAGAGGGGATGGGAGCGGGGAAGGGGCGTGACTGGATGAGACGCGGATCAGCTCTGCCGAGACTTGCGAAATGATCGTTACGTTATTAGGCGTTCTTTGCCGTAAAACGAAATAAGGTTACGCGCAGAGAGCGCGGGCGTCATTTTGGGACCTGCCTTAACGACCGGGAGGAATTAGATGCAATATTCTTACGCAAGATGCTCCACGCGAGGTTTTCATAACTCACTGATTTGCGGTTTCTTTCAGCAGCTTTCGTTGAAACGTACGAGATTAAGAATTTTATTGCAATACGTGATTCAGAAAAAATAACCCTTTTGTATTTTGGTACAGAAATGCGAAAACGTCCGCTACTTAATTTTAACAACTAACACTATCCTCTAAAATTTATATTGTCTACCTAAGCAAGCAATGCAATAATGGCAGCACGACTGTGTTCTCATTAAGATGTATGTAAAACAAACCAAAATGGAAAGCTATCAGTGAGAGCCTTGAATTGCCATTACTTAAGTAAGGGCGATCAAACTCAAACTAAAGTGCAGAAAACAAAGAACGGATATAGGAAATTCCTGGTTTGTAAGTAGGATCATTGGGCCTAGTGTATATTGTCGCCTTTATGTAGACATTATTGGCTAGCCAAGTGACATTCAACGAAATGAAGTGAAGGGAATGAAAAACAGATGGGATGAATAATGTAAATTGTAACCTTTTTAAAATATTTATTTAGAGTTAAAGCTAATAATTATTTTAAAATTTTCTATAATGTTGGGTCTAATTGTTAATTATATTGCGAATGTGTATTCAGCAAGAGGCTGATGATATGAGATACAATGTCAATTGAAATTATTAATTTCTTTCTTATTTCTCAACAATTAATTTATTTCCTAACTTATTTATTTCTTTCTTATATTATAAAGTATGTTTTTATACAAGTCCTGAATCGCACATGTATTATTTCAATTTATTATATTTCATTCCGTTTGTTTGAACATTATACAGTCGGGCCTCCCTATACCGAACATCTATATATCTAAATTCTCTACAAATTGAATACTTTCCTGTCCCTTGAAAATTCCTTTAAAAACGTATCTATACATCAAAAATCTGTACATGGAACTCATTTTGTGACTTGGCTATTTTTTCTATGAAACAAAAATGTTCAGTACATACTATAATATGTTTCTAAAAATATATTATTGTCTAATTTGATTGGAGAATTAATACCCTGGAAGATATAACTTACTTCTGGACGTTTGTATAACTCAATAAATATTTGAAGGATTCGGCTGTAAAACATGTTAACCCATGTGGGTTGACATGTTTTTCAGCTGAACCCTGCAGGAATTGCGCATTGGATACTATAGTATCTACAATCATGATAATGATTTCGTTTTCTTTGAAGAATATGGTAAATATGCTTTTCATACATTCTACGGAGATTGGTGCGATCTTTGTACCTTTCCTCTGATGTCGAGACGAAACCAACTTCATTAGATTACTGAATATGGTGAACGCAAAACTCGTTTGATAAGGATTTCTCTTTGCTCGTAATCTAGAAAGGATTCGAGAATCTCCGCTTGTTAGAGTACGAGTCTTGTACTAGCTTCGCTCCTGTTCACGTTGCTCAAGTAGTGTTGCTATTCGAGCACCTTACGAGTCCCGTCCCGTAGATTATTGCCTAGCAACTGTTTCGCTCTCTCTGTTGACTGCGGATCGCAGGAGAAATTGTTGGAGAATGAATTCAAACCTTTCCCTGGACGCTCAAACAGAGGGAGTACCAATGTTCTCCTATTAACGAATTTGATTCAGGTTCCAGCAACAAATCAGAAATACACTACTCTCCACCACACGTTTTCTGTATTCATATACGTCTATTTATTTATTTATTTATTTATTTATTTATTTTTATTTTACGTCAAAAAACAGTTAAAACTGCGTATGACGTGCTATGGGGAAAAGTGAATTGTGTGCACATTTTCAAAATTCTGTGATCCCTACACTGTCATATACTACTTAAATTTTGGAAAAAAACTCCCATGTAATAAAATCTATTTTCAAGGATAAATAAGCAATACATTTTGGGCTCTTATCCATGTTGTCCATGATATTTTGCAGTTGTATTATAATCCCGGCCACCCGATACTGTGCATTCTAATGTATTGCTAAGCGTTGGAATAAAATTTCAGGGTAAATCAGTTAGACATTTTTATTGGATTATTATTTGTCTCCACTTCTTCAATTAATTTTACATCCATTTCGAATTACTGTTCGTAGGTACCTTGAAGAGCCCAAATTTCGTAGAATTTTGTTTAAAGAAACATAACACGTCTCACTTGTCCCTGCTTATTCCCTTCATTTCCCTACCTGTCTCCACACACTTCGTGACCTCACAAAACTCGAGGGGACACAAAAACCTGGTTTTAATGACCTAGGCCGCCCGGTAAGTAATTTCCTACGCAGCACACTTCTAATGTTTTGGGTCAAATGTTTCTTAAACATTTAAAAACCAGTCACCTACGCTTGTCATATTATAAATAGAAAAAATACTTCATTCTATTAAAAAGAAGTTAATCATATTCTCATTAACAATGACATTAAGTCTAGTATGACTAGCAAAGCATTCGGCTTTTCAAAAATGACACACACAACTACGTTACCAATCATGTAGATTATGATTATCACCATTATCTCCATATAGATAATGAGGAAATATACGATATATTTGGTCTCGTTTCTCCGGCTGCATCGAGAGCACATTGTTGTCATTACTGCCTTCCCCACTTGTGGCACCGCCATCTCAATTTCTGGGAGACTGCAATAATTCTGAATTTTGCCAGTAGTTCTGTATGTTTCCCTGTGGTGGCGGTGCCAACTTCACGGACATGGGCGAAGAGGGTGGCGGGAAAGAGGCTGGTGGGTGAGATCGGCAGGGCTGAGGGAATAGGCTGGCCGGCAGGCGAGGGCGCGGGGACGGCGAAGCTGCGCTGACGAGCCACGACAGTGGGGCTCCTGGGATCGGTTAGCAAGTGGAAATGCTAAAGCAACGTCTACAGAGAACTACAGAGATGAAGAACACTGCAGTGATATGTGCGCGTCAACGGGAAAGGTTGTTAGTCCCACAAGTGCAATGCATGTTTTTATCCATCTCCCCGCTGGATGACGAGATCCGGCGCCGAACTTCCCGTCGGCTTGCAAGGATTCTCAACAAGGCATCTGCCACCAGTGGGGCACCGCCCCAGTCGAGATAAGCTATAAGATCCTGACTAGTCTCCTGGCACGTGTGGTAGTGTAGTGCATACAAATATGTGTAAGTAAGGAGTGAGGATAAAACAAGGAAGAGGAAGGAAAGATCCCGCGCGGTCCATGGGCCGATTCTTAGGGTGCTGTTCCGGCACTTGCTTGGTGTGGAGCAGAGAAACCGCGGGAAACTGCCGATCAGAGCTGCTGGCCGCTAGAATTCCCATCCAGAGAGCAGCTGAATTGGACATAGCAATGTAGCTAGCGTTGAAAATCCTGCCACCGTCGGACGCGAACCCTAGGACCTCCCGGTCAGAGGGACTGAGTTACATCACTTGATGCCCTGAGATAACTAATCCCGTCTAAAACGGCGACTTAGGACGCCTAGAATGATGGAAAGTACTAGAGTGATGACCAGCGTGATAAACTGGGAGATGTGCCTCAGAGCATCAACTGATCTCACTGCAGTACCTTTGACCGGGAGGTCCTATGTTCGAGCCCCGACAGTGGCAGTATTTTCGATACTAGCTCGTCAGCTAGATCGAGTTCAGAATTTCAGTTGCTGTCTGGAGGAGAATTCTAGCAGCCGGCTGCTCTGATCGGTAGTTTTCCTTGGCTTCTCTGATCAACACCAGGCGAATACCGGGGTAGTAACCTAACACACGGGCCACGGACCGCGCGCTATCTTACCGTCCTCTTCCTTTTCCTATCCTTACCCCTTACTTACACATACTGACACTAACGCGCGGCGGTGCCCAGGAGACTGCGGCGGTGCCCCGCTGGTGGGAGATACCTGATTGGAATAACACCGAAAGCCGACGGCGCCAGGTCGATGACGAATCTTGCCATCCAGCCATCACTTTCACCCCCCAGGAAAATGCAAGCCCTACACTTACGGGCCCCATGACCTTAGCGGTTGACGCGCCCAGAATTACTAACAATCAATCAATTAATCAATCAGCGTGATAAGGCGAACAAGCGAAGGATGGAAGTATTAAACGACGAAGGTGTCACGACGAAGGTGAAAACTTTTGAGGCACATGACTGATAAAGGCAAAATGGGGGAAAGAGTATGGGGAATGGGCTATCTGTGGCGAAGAAGCTGATGCGTCGTTTGTGCGAACGTCTGAGACGACAAACATGCCCGTCAGGTCGGCAGGCAATAACAACCCGAGAGGTATTGTCTTGCTCCCGGGGCTGCGTTTGCGAAGTGCCGCGTTCTAGAGAGAATGGCTGCGCAGCGAGGGCGCTGAATGACCAGGCGGGTAATCTCGCAGAAGGATAAGGTGACGACTGAACCAGATACTGGGAATATCAAGGCGACAGAAACAAGTGATAAAATACCATTTTCTGGTGTGATCGCTGTGGTGCTTGAGAGAATTATGACTCGCACACAGAGAGAAGAATGAACTGGATATTTAGATGTGGAAAGCTGCATTGCAATAACTTCAACCGTTCAAAAACTGCAGGAGGTAATAAAGTTACGTGACTCGCCCTGTATACTATACTGCTAATTATGAAAGTGGATAAAATACTACGCTTGTAGTCTCTCACATAACAGTAAAAATACGTGACATTCCTGCATAATAAAAAGGGCCTATTTGAATCTTTTGGTAATCTGTTTGAGACGCCAGAAACATAACTTCGTCTACCCTAATTTTTTTGTCTGGTTTAGTCATTTTGTATCCTATTTTAAGTGCGTAAAACGTCATTTTTCTTGCCTAATAGTGCCTAAGTAGGTGATTTTGTTACCTATTTTTCGTGCCTAAATCATCACTTATTTTGTGCCTAAAATTCCGAGGACTCATCACCTTTATCACCGTTGCTCGCCTCCGCTGCCCTAACCCGCTCCCGGCCCGGGTTCCCATCCGGCCTCGCTGCCCTCGGCTCGCCGCCCTCGCTTTGACCGCCTTCGGAACCGCTGCAATAGTAACCACCCACCTGGCTCTCCCCTTCACTCTCCCAGCGCCCTCTCTCCTCCATCACCGCAGCTATTGCTGCTGCCAGTTCCCTCGCCCTCGGCGCCCTCTCGCCTCTCTGCGCACGCTGCGCCCCCTTCACTATCCCAGCGCCATCTCTCCTCCATCACCGTAGCTACTGCTGTTGCCAATTCCCTCGCCCTCGCCGCCATCTCGCCTCTCTGCCCACGCTGCGCCCCCTTCACTATCCCAGCGCCCTCTCTCCTCCATCACCGCAGCTATTGCTGCTGCCAATTCCCTCGCCCTCGCCGCCCTCTCGCCTCTCTGCCCACGCTGCGCCCCCTTCACTATCCCAGCGCCATCTCTCCTCCATCACCGTAGCTACTGCTGCTGCTAATTCCCTCGCCCTCGCCGCCCTCTCGCCTCTCTGCCCACGCTGCCCCCCCTTCACTATCCCAGCGCCATCTCTCCTCCATCACCGCAGCTACTGCTGCTGCCAATTCCCTCGCCCTCGCCGCCCTCTCGCCTCTCTGCCCACGATGCGCCCCCTTCACTATCCCAGCGCCATCTCTCCTCCATCACCGTAGCTACTGCTGTTGCCAATTCCCTCGCCCTCGCCGCCCTCTCGCCTCTCTGCCCACGCTGCGCCCCCTTCACTATCCCAGCGCCATCTCTCCTCCATCACCGTAGCTACTGCTGCTGCCAATTCCCTCGCCCTCGCCGCTCTCTCGCCTCTCCGCCCACGCTGCCCCCCCTTCACTATCCCAGCGCCATCTCTCCTCCTTCACCGCAGCTACTGCTGCTGCCAATTCCCTCGCCCTCGCCGCCCTCTCGCCTCTCTGCCCACGCTACCCCCCCCCGCCCCTGCGCTTCTAGCCGCTGGCCGTTTTCATCTGCGCTGCGGCGTGGAAAGCGATGACAAACCGTCAGGCCCTCATCCCGTTATCAATAGCACGTTCCCATTAATCATCAGTTTTCCCACGCCGCGCTCTCTGGCTGAGCCGCGGCGGAACTGGAGAATAATAATAGTATGAACTGCATCACTGGTGTCTTTGAATTCCATGATTCAAAAACAATGAAAACATTGGTTACACCCAACGTTTTCCAATCAACCGCCCATTTATATGAACGGCTCTTCTGAAGAATGGCCTATCCAAGTCAATGATTCATCCAATCAACCACCCAGTTAAACATCCCGCCTATCGTACCGGCAATATCCCACAATTATCAGTGGAATCATTTACGATGAGAGTCTAACTATCTAGAGGACATATGACGTTTAATGTCAAATAAATACAGGGACATCTGTGACGATTTCTATGGTAACTTGAAACTGGAAGACTCTGCTTTTGGGAGCATCACGAGGTTTACAAAAAAACTCTGCAAATGGGGTGACGCTAGTTCATGAACGAGACAATTTGGGAATTAACTATTAAAAATCTGTTTAAATGAACTATTATCTATTAACCATCTATTAACTATTAAAATAACTATTATCATGTTGTTACCTCACACGCAAACCTACATACAAGGGATAGACCTGAGTGAACCAAAATTATTCAGGACGGCCACTAAATAGAATACCGCGACATTCATTTGTAGCTATTCACAGTGGAACCAAATAATTACAATGAAAATTAAGTAACCCAATTCATTTCACCGATGACGTATTACAATGCACTTAAGAAGGGTTTGGTGTTCCATGTCCGAAAGTGTTTCGAAAAAGTTCCTTGGGAGAAAAATTGAGAATATCTACCATTATCATTTTCATGACTATCCTACGTTTAAGAACAGTAACTAAACTTGCAAAACTGCATGATAACATGCAATCTACATTGAGCCGTTTAGGTTGGTTAGTTGTTCGTGATTACGAGCGCGTGAACTATTGAGATCATTAGTCACGTAAGTGTAGTACCTGTTTTTCTCGGGAGGTAGCGCTGATCTTACCCCGCCTAATGGCGAGATCCGCCGACCTACTGTCGGCTAGCGGGGTTTCCCTACAACCAGGTATCTCCCACCAGCGGGGCACCAACCCAGCCGGGACAAGCTATAAGCTCCCGACCGGTCGCCCGACGTGTGTGGTGGTGTAGTGCATGTGAGAGTAAGTGTAAGTAAGGGGTGAGGATAGAAGGAAGAGAAAGGAAAGATTGCGCGCGGTCCGTGGCTCGTTTGTTAGGGCATTGCCCCAGCATTCGTCTGGTGTTGACCGGCGAAACCACGGAAAACTACCGATCAGAGCAACCGGCCGCGAGAATTCTCCTCCAGACAGCGACTGAATTCGACCTAGCTGACAAGCTAGTTTCGAAAATCTTGCTACTGTTGGGACCTAGAACCTCCCGGTCAGAGGAACTGCAGTAACATCAGTTGATGCATTGAGCCGTCTCTCTCAGTTAACCATTGATAAGTTACATTGTCTGCCAGGACACAAAAGTAATAATAGATTTACTTATTAAAAATACTCTTTTTTAATATAATACATTCTTCGGGGACAAGTGGTATTTAGAGTGTTACTAAGGAACTTTCTTAGCCAACAGAAAACAGTCATATCTAAATGATAGAAATAGTCAATAGGTGCTAGTAATAAAAAGAGCTTAACTAGTTGAACACAGTTTCTTGAGTTCTGTGATATTTAGTAGGGATATTTAGTTTTTTAGACAACAGTACCATAAAAATCGTTCTCTATGATGAACTCCTTTACGACATGCGCCGAAATCTTATAATTTGCCATCGCAAATAGTATTTGAAACATGGAAACAAATATTTATGGTTAACAAATTTTGCCAAAACGCTTATAGCTAATATTATTCATAATTCAATTCAATTTGAATTCAACTTAATTGAATAATTCAACTTAATTGAAGGGATTCCGAAGCTCTACAAATCGTGAACATAATGCACTTGTCCCTCACGCTTCGCTCGGCTTTTAACTGTTTTTTACGCGAAATACATAAATAAATATCTACAAATCCACCAGAAATGGAGGTACGAGGTTTGCTAATTAAAGTGACGATTTAACGAATGTGAATTATTACGGATGTAACAATATATAAAAAGCTTACTTGGTTTTAAAATTTAAAAAATGCTTTAATTTCTTCAAATACCAAGCTTGTTCAATCCAAATACCATTCAATTACAAAAATAAAAATGTTTCAGTAACGCTTTCCAGTAAAGTACTTCCTGGTAGTCATGAATGAGAATGCTACACTCATTCCCAGAAGGCCGGAGGACGAGAATCTCGGGCAGCGAACAAGACTTGCGCCGTCCCGCGATCCCGCCCCCTTGGCTGCCCGTCCACTCGTCCGCTCGTCCACCGTGGCGGGTGCCCTAAAGCAGAGCTGCTTAAATGCAGGAACTGGAGACAGACTGTCCGCGGTGAGACGCCGCAGTTGCCCCGTGCCGGTCGTCTTTTCCTGGAGCAGCCGATCGCACCCAAGTACCTCCCCACCCCGTCCCGTCAGGCTGACTGCACACGCAGAGGGGCCACATCGGTTGCCCGCAGGTCGGTGCCGGGCCAGTGCACGCCGAGTGGGCCGCCCACTTGTGCAGGCGATTTAGCTCCGATTTAAACACAGTTGCGTTTACCGGGAAAGGGAGCGGTAGTTCAGTGCATCAACTGATGTCACTGCAGCGCCTCTAACCGGGATGTCCTACGTTCGAGTCTTGACAGCGGCAGGATTTTCGACACTAGCTTTTCAGCTAGGACGAATTCAGTCGCTGTTTGGAGGAAACTTCTAGCGATACCGTGGCGAATACTGGAGGAGCACTGTAAAAATGGGTCACAGGCCGCGCATAGTTTTTCCTTAATCATCATCTCTCCTCTCTCCTTACATAGACACGCATTCTCTACACTCACGGGATGAACAACCTTGCCAGTTGACGCACACCAAATGAATATTCATCATTCGCGCTAGTTTTTCTTGTTTGAGCTACAAACATAACAATTGGTTTGTATAGTTATATCATGTATTATAAATGTAGTTATGTATGTGTTTATTTCATTTGTGACATTTGTAAAATTATTCCTTTGAGTCATGATTGCGAGAGCATGTTCTTGCATTAATTGAATGTCAGATACGCGAGAATAAACTCTGCATGTATATCTGAATGTTTAATAATTGGGTCAAGGTTGCAAAGTCAACAAATTCTAGTTGAAGTGGAGATCACATGCTGTGGAAAATATTAACAAACTGCATTTGGAAACACAAAACCTGTATGCGACAAGGGCAAAGTAAGTTTTGGATTACTTATTATTGAATTTATATTTTCTACGTAATTATAAAATGTAAAGCTTCTTTTTGAAATGTTGTTCAATATGAAATTGAATTTAACATGTATATCAGGGTAAAAAATGTAATACAAAAAAATTTCAAAATGTCTCTAGTTTTCATGGTTTCTTCAATGTGTAAAAATATATCAATTGCTCCAGTGAATTTTGAGCTGGCCAGAAAATGAGGAATGCTTATCGTGCTCTTGTGCTACGACAGTTTCAATTTCATATCTCTTTGGGGATGTTAGTGAAGAAGTACACAGAACTGATACTTCGTTTTTTGAGAAATTATGAAATGTTGGGTGATTAAATCATAATGTGTAATGTATATTGAGTTGCTTTTGTTCCTTACACCAAAATTAGGAAGCCAAAAGCACATTTTTCAAATGACGATATTTTTATCTTACACACGTCTTGCTCAATTTTAATGGAATTTCGTTATTTCTCAAAAATATATAGCACGTAGGCCAAGGTCAAGTGATCCAATTAATAAGAACTTCTCTGGCTACCCTCGAACAGACTGCTCTCATAGTTTTTAAACTGACTGCTGCACCACGACAACTATACAACTCAATAACCATACAACTCAATAACCAAACCGACACATCGGAAAATATATTGATTTCTTGTCGAATACAATTATAAACGAAGTTTAAGCACTCGATAGAAAAGGGACTATTAAAACACAAAATTGTGAACCAGATTTAAAATAAAATTAAAATTACATGTCAACATAACTGAAAATCACACAATTGTACACGTAATAATAACAATTCCTGATAAATTAAAATTGTAAACATATATTTATTTCAATTCTTGAATTCTACTAGAAAGAACAGTTCTAGAAAAGGTGAATTCTAAAATTATATATATATATATATATATATATATATATATATATATATATATACATAATTATATATATAATATATATATTATATACACTATATATATATATATATATATATATATATATATATATATATATATATATATAATATATATATATATACATAATTATATTAATAAAACATTATATTTATATTATATGTTTATAAGAATTATATTAATAAAATGAATAATTGAGGTTAAAATATAATTTCAGAATTAAACTGTAACAGGCATTGTTAGTACAATGTATATCATTTTATAATTTTGAACAATGTTTATATGTTATTTTAATTTGATATAAAAACTGTTGTACAATGGTGTCAGTTTATTTTAATTGACCTTACTTTATTCAAATTTCATGTTAAATACAACAATTATTTGGGTTTTATAACAACCATCATATGGTTCGATACACATCGACAATTTATCACTCTTACCAAAGTAGCAGAGAGAACTTCAAGGCAAGAAGTGCGCGCTCTGGGGCCAAATTTGAGACTAAATTGGTTACAAATCGATTTTCAATAGATAACTTAGAAGACGTATAGCCTCTACGTTTGTATTAGATAAAACGTTTGCAAATGGGAAATTTGTTGTATTTAGATATTACACTTGGAATCCTCGCTGTAGAGAATAGAATGCATTCGGTTTGAAAAAGGGGCTTCAGCAAGGTGTTGGAGCTCAATATACTCAAATGAAGATCGCCCTAAAATAGTTTCTTATTTTATTTTTGATTTATTTGTGACAAAAACAATAGTGCATGTGACGTTCGTGGGAGAAGTATAGTCTAACGGTTCCTTGTGCTCCAGAATCTGTTCCCCATCCTTTTACTATATATGGTGGAATAATGTATAACTGTACCAATATAGCATATTTAAAAACATTTCAAAACTAGAAAATTTCACTACCAAGCAATACAAAACATTCGCATCTGTAAACGAACTACAGTTTGGACTAACAAAATAGCAACCCACATCCCCGGTTGTACTCCTACCACAACAAGCAAAATGAGAGCTAAAAGATGTGCGCATAGTGAAGCAATATGTATGGCCAAAAGAGGGTCCATCCAGGCCTATTTGTTCCATGGGTCAGGGAAAATGTACAAAAAAATTGATCTAGATGAGGTCACCGATCCAGAAGCTGAAGTACTTGTCTCTGGCACTTTCACTTGTTACTGACTTGTTATTGAGACCGTTAGCCTTTATAAAATTTTACTGTACAACTGTTAACTACTCGTAATTCATTGTCATTGTCAAAAGGAATATTATTTTTTCTTTTTGATGGTCAGTATAGTCTCTAATTGTGTAGAAACAGTTACTGTTACAGTCATTAGTAGAAACAAAAAATATTCTTGAAACTTATCAGGGCAATTTTCTCTAATTTAACAATATTATTATTATTTTCAATCGTCTGAGTTACATTTATCACAAAATAATAGAAAATACGATGGTAAAAATGTATGTTTAATTTAGTTTCGAAATAAGATAATATGTAATATTTCTCCCACTTATTCAGTATTCAGTAAACACAACAATAAATGCATCATTGACTGATCTGTATAAAAAACCAATGAATATTGATGAATTGTTTCTACAACGAAGTTGTATATATTCAACGAATTAACATTCGATTTTTATTCCATCCGAGAGAACTTTTAATGGTTATATATTCAAATTACAAAATAACTTTTGCAATTGAACTAATTGCTATACATGTTGAGGTAAATATTCTCGGATTAAAACTCTTATCACCGTAAATGTTTCCTCACAATTATTACAAATGAAAGGTTAAACCTGTCCAAATATTTACACGAAGCTTGTGATTGAAGAAAGTGAGTGTACAACATTATTTTCAGCAATAGGGTACGAATTTGGATTCCATAAATACTCCTTTGTAGAATACTTGACAAAATATGAATGGAAATATACACATCACAATATAAATTACGCGGGATATGCGACCTTTGAAAGAACAAAATGTAATACAAACAAAGGTGAAATATCAATTTTACGATGTAATTGAGCTCCCTTTTCGAGGAACACCTAATATACGCTTTTCAAAGATGGCACGATTTATTTTCATTTCTAAAAGCGATGGAAATGCTGGTGGGTGTTAATCGGGGAACAGTTTGTTTGAACTTGTACCTTGTCCATTTTTTACGCAAGACATAATCTTATAACTTTAATTTTTAAACGATTATCCGTATTAAATTGTAGTACAAATAATATCTTAGACACAATGATTGTCATTGAGTAATTCGTCTATAAATGTTCAGACCCGTCACACCCACAAAAGTTTGTGGCCATTCGTGCGTTATTGGCTAGGTACCTTCAAGATCACTTGATAAAGAAGGCCAAACAGCTTTCGATATGTGTTTATAATTTTAAATTGAATTAATAGAATACATAAAATTAACATGCAAATTTTAATTGTCTTTAGTTCAAGGAAGAATATTTATCTATAATAAAAGAATTTATTTACTTTGGAAGAAAGGAAACCCAGTGCAAATCATTCCAACTCTTTTTTATCCTTTTTATTCCTCGCCCGATCATTAGTTCCGTCGGAAATGAGTCTACCGAATGTGCCTGTCTATCTGATAGAGCTGTGAACCGCCCGTGTCCGACCGATCACTTGCCGCATGGGAGTGGGCGCTCGTGCGCTTTCGGCAGCCGACAGTCGATGGGGCGCGGCGACCTATCATGCTGGCTGCCTCCTCTGCCCGCGGTGCCGCCACCGAAAATCTTTATTTGGGGTAGCTTTTCCCTCCCTGAATGAGTGCGTCTGCGGATTATTTTACAAATTCTGCTATTCATGACGTTGGGACTGGATTTCCTGGCGATGCTCATTAAATAAAACCCACTGAAAATAAATAAAATTTCTCCCTCGGCGAATTCCTGCGGCTAACTGGCTCTTCTAGGATGAGGCCAAGCATTACTCTACTCCAGTAATGTCAAGGTCGATGCCACTAGCGGGAGCCCATGGGATTGGGGTAGTAAGACAAAATCAACTCTCCTCGCCATTGGCCACCTCGGCACACGAGAGCAGTAGGTAGTCAAAATCGCCCTGAACGCTTTTTCGCTTTATACAGGAAATACGATTAGGCGGGAATTAGATGAATCAATTTAAGAACGTTTGTTGACATTTTTATTTATATTTTTACTTTTATTTTACTGCGCATATCCTCTTTTTACATGCGAATCCACCAAATTGGAAAGCGACGGGGTTACTAGTGGTAGTTTCCTTTCTCGACGCTAGTTGCGCAGCGAAATTCGTGTCACGCCAGGGTGTCAGGAAGCGTGCCACTGTAGGAGACCCTGACATCACTGCTCTGCTGAATTAGCACACAATGTAGATTCACACTATTTCAGTTCCTCAATTGAAAGATCACTTTAAATTAAAGTAATTACGCGAACCCCATCAACCACTTACTTTTCTTAAATATTCTCTACTTCGTAGGCGCTAACGAGAAAGTGAAAAGATACTATACAATATCCATACCCGATAATTTGTTCCTTGATTTAATATAGTTGGGCGAAAACTACATTTCGATATCGTGAACCGTTAGGAATTATGGGGGTGGTCCATAGTTTGTTCACTCTGATTCATATTTTAAAAATAAAATCAGATTGTTAATGTCAAAATATTGTAACGAACATTTTTTTGTTTAATGATAAAGGTGTCCTAATACACTCGCTCTTTTCATATCTTTCTCTTCATCACACCTTTCTAATTTCTTGCGGTGCTGACTGATTCAACGCAGCACTGCTAATTGTACTATATGGTTACTTGTTGAATGTGAATGGCGGGCATGCATGATGCTGGAAGGGTAGCTCAGTGGGTTCGAAAGACTGTTTTCCCAGAATCCATTGCAAGCGCTGGGGCGAGCGACCTGGCGCAGTGTCGGACGCCGCGCGACCGATGGCAAACCGTCAACCGATGGTCGCCGCCCGACCGAGCGTTTCCGAGATCCACAAACCCGGTGGGCGTGGCAAGCCGCGAACGGGAACGGCAACGCAAAGGCGAGAACGCGAACAGGAACGCGAGGAACGTGCGCTTCACAATAAGCGCGAACGGGAAGAGGAATAGCGCTTTGTATCTGTGGGGCAAAAGAGAGAACTTCAGGAAACAGCTGCCGAAACCAAAGCACTTCTAGCTTCGCTATTCTATTTCATCTTTGCCATCTGTCTGTTGTGTTTAGGTGGGCTGCAATTTATTAATTGAAAAAGATTGCAACTTAAAAAAACTACTTATTATATATTATATATGTATAAGATTAGATTATTACCTCCGTAACTCAAATGGACCTCGACCGAGTCCGTGTTAGAAAACATTTAAGAAAACTGATCACATCGTAACCCAATCAAGAGAAAATAGATTCGAATGCATTTAATAGATTTTTGAACTATATTTTCCCAATTATTTTCTGTTTTAGTTGCAGCATTTATTAGTATAGGTTCACCTAATGTATTATTTGGCTTTTTTTGAGAAAATGTGTAAAATTTTGAACGATGATTTTTAGTTTAAAAAAGAGGAGTGTCCGAAAACGCAAGCCTTCTTCCTTACCTACGCTCGGTAATGAATATGACACTCATTTTCATTTGGAAGGCTGCTTAGAATGGCTCTGAGGAAACTGGTTTATTGGTGATATTTTTGTGGCCATTTGGATACTATAAATGATATGTTATCTTCACTATCACTTTTATGCACAATACATCACTTTCTTTTAATTTTAATTTCTTTGTCGCTAGTATACTCTTTCGAAATTAATTTAATAATTTTGATAATTGTTTTGTTAAACATTATTCTTTCTCTATTTTCATATAATGTACTATTTTAACAATTTGTACGAGAGCTGAAGACGATGGCGTAATAATTGAAAACTTCATCTTGTGAAACAAAATAATGGTAAAGACTAAATTTGTATCTACAATATATATATATATATATATATATATATATATATATATATATATATATATATATATATATATATATATATGTATTCAGAGGTTCGTTTTAGCACGATGATTTTGGCATGTATCACACAACGGCGTATTGACTAAATACAAGGTTCTCTACTACTATGAAATTTTTAATAAAACGCGTTGCTTATGGATGACTCGGACAGCTTGCTATCTCTCCTATTTCGTCATGGCAGACCCCGCGTCGTCCACTGCCATATTTTCACGCCGTGTCCTCCGCCCCGGCGCACTTTTCGCCTTCTATTTTCGCGGTCACTTATTCGGCCGTTTCCCGCGTCACATATTTCATGGAAGTGGCCGGCCGCTTTATCCGCGCGCGCGTCCCGGCTCCCCGCTGCCGCCGTCCTCCTTCGCCCTCGGTCATTTCCCCGGGCGCTGATCCCCCGCGAGGAGGATAACACCTGCCGGCGCGGCCGTTGGAGGATAGAAATATTTGCAAGCTTAAACTCAATACACACATTCAAAAATAAACTGAAAGCTTTCCTGTTAAACCATACATTCTACAATACAAAGGAATACCTACACCATAAACACATATCAACATCAATATAAACTAATAAAAATATTTTTTTTTTGTTGCATATTCTGCTGCATGACTTGAAGCCCGCCCCCGCCCCCCCCAGCTGATTGATGGATATAAAAGGATAGATCCAGCCCAAGCATCCATCTCATGAAGATTCTCCTTCTTCTCCTTTTTATTTATTTTTGCTCTCAACTTTAGCTTTACCCTTCTATTTATAAAATTAATTTGTATTTAGCATGAAAACAGAATTCAATTTTATACCTGTATTGTATTTAATATTTGAAATATTTGCATTGTACATTGTATGATCATATAATGTCCTGACTTGTCATACATGGCTTATGCTGTATTTAT
>BLKR01009715.1:76993-92935 GCA_011170035.1 Teleogryllus occipitalis
ATATATATATATATATATATATATATATATATATATATATATATATATATATATATATATATATATATATGTATTCAGAGGTTCGTTTTAGCACGATGATTTTGGCATGTATCACACAACGGCGTATTGACTAAATACAAGGTTCTCTACTACTATGAAATTTTTAATAAAACGCGTTGCTTATGGATGACTCGGACAGCTTGCTATCTCTCCTATTTCGTCATGGCAGACCCCGCGTCGTCCACTGCCATATTTTCACGCCGTGTCCTCCGCCCCGGCGCACTTTTCGCCTTCTATTTTCGCGGTCACTTATTCGGCCGTTTCCCGCGTCACATATTTCATGGAAGTGGCCGGCCGCTTTATCCGCGCGCGCGTCCCGGCTCCCCGCTGCCGCCGTCCTCCTTCGCCCTCGGTCATTTCCCCGGGCGCTGATCCCCCGCGAGGAGGATAACACCTGCCGGCGCGGCCGTTGGCGGGGATAGGGCTGCACGGCCGCTGGCATTTTTGACACAGCCGTTGGCCCGAGGCCTATGGCCGACAGACCGTTCACTTCCCCTGGCCTTGCCACGTGAGATTTTCCCTTGCACCCGTCATTCCGAAAGGAGCTCCATGACTGTCAAGTCATATGACACGCACTCACAAATTGATTTACTGTAGTCATATTGAATTGATCGATTGTAGTTATGTAATTTGAATAAAACTATAAGAAGAACTTTTGTTTCCTCAAGTCCAGTTTTCAGCTGATCGACGTTTCAGTGGTTTAAGATACAGTTGACAATCGTCAGATCGAACTTGACTAACAAGTTCATTTTCACGTCACGCCATGCGCATGTAAGTGTAATAGATACACTATAGTTTCCGAAAGTGTGATATTCAGAGATCAGATTGTGTGATATTCGTGTTGTTAGAACTGTGTGAATAGCATGATTGTCTATGGAATCCAAGTGGCTCACTATAAAAAACAAGATTCAAAAGAAAATTCATTGGGCTCTATTGACAAAGACGTGAAAATTGGTCGCCTGACTATTGTTGATCTGAAGAATAAAATTAAGTCTATTAGAATGATGTATGAAAGAACATTTATTGGTTTGTAAAGGCAAAACTGGGACTGGAATAGAACAATTGTACGACTTGACGTAGAACTGCTTTCGTTGCCATATTTAGGACAAAACAAATGTTAATTATTCTATCATCTTACTGATTAATTCCCAATCAAAGTTTACTAATACGAAATATACAAAATAATAAATTATATTCTGAATTTAAAACCCTATTAATTGCAAATAAAAATATAGGAAGATCATTTATATTCATTTCCCTATACTCAATCATTTTATTTCATAAATTCTTAGACCGGGAGAGGTGGCTTAGGGCATCAACAGATGTCATCAGTAGGTCGAATACAGTCGCTGACTGGAGGAGAATTCTAGCGGCCGGCTGCTCTGATCGGTAGTTTTCCGTAGTTTCTCCGATCAATACCAGGCGAAATTCGGAGCAGTACCCTAACAAACAGGCCACGGACCGCACACAATCTTTCCTTCCTCTTCCTTGTCCTATCCTCTCCCCTTACACACACGCGCTTACACTAACATGCACTACACTACCACACATGCGGGGAGACGTTTTCCTAATTGTAATTGTGGGAAGACTCCAAAAACCATTGTAGGTTTTTGCAATTTTGGAAAAATCAGTTTTCGACAAACATCAGACCTGCACTATTCTCTTAAACGTCCCTCACACTATCCAACGACAAAATTTAATACAAAACGATGGAGTCATTTTAAATTTTTAAAATGTCCCAGAGGCTTCATGTAAAGTACCCCCCAAAATTAAAATATGTTTCAAATTCAAGGGGGTGTGACATGAGAAAGACCGATTAAGAAATATACATTTTGGAGAAAATCACCTGAACGGTTTAGGCCTTAGAGCCTTAGAGCCTTAGGCCTTAGGCCTTAGGCCTTAGGCCTTAGGCCTTAGGCCGCCTGTTCAGAGGCGGACAGATGGCCGGACGGACGGACGGACAGACGTTTTGGCGTCATTCGATTTTTCGGTATCAAGGACCCTTAAAATATGGATTCTGGCTACACCAGTGTTAGAGGATTTTTTTTCTAAATTTATTATCATGATTTATCCACCTTTTCGTTACCAGGGTCTTGTAAGTTTTTCTGTTGAAAATTTGCCATTTTTCGCGCAGCATTAGATAACTTTCTCTCCACTCCGTAGCCAGGAAGAATAAGAAACTGGAATATTAATAGAGGTCTTTTCACATAAAGCCACTTGAAATGTTGAGAACTAGAATAACGTATTCTCAAATTTGATATTTTAAAAATTATCTCAATTAGCTGAGAATGGACTTGTCTGAAAAAAAAACGGGCAAAGTGCGCTTAAAGGAATTATGCAAATACTGGCACGTTCTACTGCCCTTAGCTATGCCGACGCAATAGGCAACTTGTCTAGCGAAGGAAACAATCAAATCTAAATTGTATCTCATATTACGTACGGAAATTTTCGCGTTGTATTCTAGTAACACACTGAAATATCCGCTTCGTGAATGAAATGTTTAAAAATATACCTGAAATCTTAAATAAAATTTCACCTTTAGTGTATACCACGAACAACAAAACTACGTTTTCATTTATTTAACTTTAAAAAGAAAAGAAGTGAAGGGAAAGTAAAAATTAGTACCGTAAAATATAATTTTTAGTTTCAAAAAATCTATTTCTTTAAATGAATTCATAAGGTTCATATTAATAGCACTGTTGATGTTATATGATCGTATGTTTCTATAAGACGTTCACGGTGATTTTATTAAGCATTTCATGGCATGTAACTAATTAACGGTTAAGCTACAATATCAGCATCGCAATGAATCTCGTAACGATCATATTTATAGTTTTCAATTTCCAACTTTTACAAGTCTACTAACTATGATATTCACCCAAAGAGAATTTCATATATTAAAAGCAAACATTTTAACGATATTTGAATTCCCCAAAATGTTAACATCAAATCTCTTTTAAAAAAATTCAAGACATGTTTCGTTCATTCGAAAACCAGGCTTGTCAGATGAATTGTTTTCGACAGCTAGAATTAATATTAGGGTAGGGGAACGCCATGGTAAGATGGTGTACTGGCAGATACGAGGTCGTGGAGAAGGCAGATGTATGACATGCATTTTTTTCTTCATTCATTCAAAATTCAAGTAGTATATGAATTAGTGTAGGGATCACAGAATTTTGAAAATGTACACACAATTCACTTCTCCCCATAGCGCGTCATACGCAGGTTTAACTGTTTTTTTTACGTAAAATAAATAAAAATAAATGCTGCAAATCTGTTAATGTTCAATGAAGTAGTTTGAAACAAACGGATGGGGACCAAGAGGGTCTTCTATGACGAAAATGTTTTGTAACGACTCTTGAACAAAAATTGAAAGGAACTTTTTGCCATTACAAGAGGATTGTTTGTCTAGTCTAACATATTTATATTTTACACTTTCAAACAACTTACACCGACAGAACTATAATAATTTTCTTGATACTCATCAGGCTTTATTAAACAAATAAATTATTTTAGCTCATATTCTTCTTATTTGTCATATTTATTTTAGTATTTTATTCCACTATTTATAAACTTTTTTTATCCTAAATAGAAACGTTACACTTACTCCTTGTTTGCTATTGTAAAATATTCTATAGCAGTGAACTTCTTTAATCTCTTACACATGGTTAGTCAATTAATTTGTCCAGCAAATATTTTCTGAACGGTTTAAGATATTGAGATGAAATTTACACCAAACGGTTCAGAACATAGAGTTTCATCATTTGTAGTTATTAGCTTTCTGAGAGTTTTTTTATTTTAAATACAGGAGTAAATTCATTTTTAAATGGAACACTATTCTTTTTTTACACGACCAGAAATGTCTTGAGAACACAAAACTACACTACATCATAAGATCTACAAAACTCATCACTACAACATAAGATAATGTTTTATGATTAATTAACAGCACACAAAGAGTATGAAATCTGAATTACCCATGATATTATTATATTGTTTTTTACATGCCTCTTATGTTATTAAATATTTACTCTTGAATTCTGATTTGGTAATTAGTATGAATGGCATTTGAGTTTACAGAATGAGCTACGAAAAAATTCGAAATCACATCTCACTTGATTCAGATCTTTGATTATATTCTTAGTGACTTCGACATCAAATTCAACAAATCAAAAACCATATAGGTTCATTATGTCATATTTTGTTACTGTTACAATTCAGGTTTTTAGTTACAGCTATGGAAACTAAATATGTAGTAGATATAAAAACCAGTAGGTTATTATTTATTTCAGTTTTATTTCCGACTGGCAATACGAGTAGCAACCAGACTGGCTAAACCGTACTCGTTTAAAATACTTCTGCCTACACTTCCAGTAGTTGAGTAATAGCAACCAAACCCTTGGGCGCGAGAAAGGGCAGGAGGCAGGAGACGACGCCACGTGCAGAGTCGCGGCGTGGAGTGCGGGCTGGGAGCCGCCCGGCCCATCCCACCGCGCTGGATGCCACCCACGCCACTTCGCCACGACGCGACTCAGCGCGACTCCACGCGACTCCACGCGACTCCACGCGACTCGACGCGACGCGCGTCAAGCGCCTCTAACAAGAAAACATCGCGCCAAAGAGAGGCCCGCCCCGCCCATCCCGCCGCGCTTTTTTGTATAAAAAGCGGCTGCGAATAAGAAAAGAGAAGCGATCTCGATAACGGCGCGGGTAAGGGGTGGAAGCTGTTTTCGATTTTTGGGATTCCCCCGGGGATCGGAAATAATAAAAAATGTGCCATTGAGACGGGCGTGGGAGCCCGCGCCTAAGGGCGTGGCGGGGCGTTTGCGCCGGGGCGAGGCGTGGAGCCTCGTGGAGGGGCGGGCAGTGCCCCGCCTTAAATCACGGCGCCGCGCTCGTGGCGGTCGGATGGAGCGGGGCGGCGTCTGCCCTGGCGGGGTGGGAAAGAGGGAACGGCGGGGGCGGCGACGTAGCCCACACGGCTATGAAATATTGAGCCATTGGCGTGTAAATCCCGGAGAGGGTGACGCGTCCCACGGGAGTGCCCTCCCTCCACGCCCCGCATCCCGCTCGCACCCCGACACAGTTTCCTCGCGCCGGCTCCTGCTCCGCCTGCCGCGCCCGGCGTCACACCGTTTCGCGGCGCGGCGCGACGTGTCGCTCTTCCCCCCACCCCGCCGTTTGCGCGACTGCGTCGTTCGCCGCACGTCAACCGCCGCCTGTCACCCTCACGTTCAGCCCACTTCACCTCCTCCCTTCACCCAACGCGGCCGGCCTCGCGCGCCCTGCCTCTCGCGCCCGGCCTCGCGCGCCCGGCCTCGCGCGCCCGGCCTGGCGCGCCCGGCCTCTCGCGCCTGGCATCTCGCGCCCGGCCTCGCGCGCCCGGCGCCTCTCGCGCCCGGCCTCTCGCGCCCGGCCTCTCGCGCCCGGTCTCTCGCGCCCGGCCTCTCGCGCCCGGTCTCTCGCGCCCGGCCTCGGGCGCCCGGCCTTTCGCGCCCGGCCTCTCGCGCCCGGCCTCTCGCGCCCGGCCTCTCGCTCCCGACCTCTCGCGTCCGGCCTCGCGCGCCCGACCTCTCGCTCCCGACCTCTCGCTCCCGACCTCTCGCGCCCGGTCTCTCGCGCCCGGTCTCTCACGTCCGGCCTCGCGCGCCCGGCCTCGCGCCGCGTCCGCTCCGGAAACAGCTTTTCAGCACTCTTTCGGTTCACGCCTCCCCCCCAACGTCGCCCTCGTCTCGAAGATAGCGCTTTCTTTTACGCCCCCGCACGTCATCAGAGCTCTCCACGCTCCCTCTCTTTTCTACACTGTTTAAACTATCGGATCTGCCTTTAATGTGGCCCGTATCAAACACGATTTTCTCATTATTACTTATTCCTGTTATACAAATATCATCTGAGAGAATCATAAAATTTTGCTTCTTTCATAACGACTAAAAAGAATGTTTTTCCTTGTATGTATTTATTGTGTATACAAAAATAATTAACTTAGAGGTGGTTTTCAGAGGCTGAACTAGGGCCAATTGTTTCGTACAATTGCAAATATTTGTACTTGTCATTCAATTTTAATTAGTTGAGAAACGCTACCTTTGAGGTTTATATATTCTAATATAAGTAGTATTTTGCTTCCTAGATAATAGTTTTCGTTTTATTTGGCAGTATGTATTGGCTATGATTCTCTTCCTGTTACTATGTTAACATTGATGATTAATGTATTACTAATATGTTAAGATTGTTTGATATGTTACGATTTGATAAATTAATATGTTGATTAGTATATAAAGATTTATGTATTAATACCTCTTAAAATCCTTATTTAATTACGAGTATATGTGTCCCAGAGACAAAAAAGAAAAAAAATGCGAGAAACATGAGATGTTAATTTGAAATGGCCAAATGTTAGGTGCATGTTCCACTCCATCTAGCCCTCGCGTGATCGTTAAGAACGGCACCGAAAGATGTGTATTTGTATCCTCACCAGCATTATCTTCGCCGCCGTCATCAGTCTTCTTCACTACCATCTTACGCCACGCCCCTCGCCGTCATTCCCGACCTCGTCCCTTTCCTCCACACTATAATCTCGCTCTCCACACTATTCATCTCTACACACGTTCTTGCCACAATTCCCTACCCGCTAGGTTCACTCCGTCCTTCGTATTCTGCCGTCTCGCATCGCGCAATTCCCAGCCGCCCCGTCTACTTCCCCGTCCTCAGCCGCCCCGTCCTCGTGCGGGCGCTCCGTCCGCCGACGTCCGTTGCGCCGCGCGGCTCGCACCTCGAAAGGTTTTCGGCAGCTCTGAAGCGGGAGTGGCGGACGGGCGGCCTGTAAACATTTTTCTCCGGCGAGGAACGGAGCTTAAGGGCCGCAGCCGTGGCGGCGTTCGCCCACGCGCTCGCCCCCGTTGCCACCCCCGCCCCGCCACCGCCCTTGCCGCAGCCCCGCTTTACCCCGACGTTGCCATGCCCCACCCTTCCGATTCCCCCTCCATTTCCATCTTTTCTATCCCGAATAACTCCGGTGCACCGGGAGAGGTGGCTCAGTGCAACAACTGTCACTGCAGCCCTCTGACCGGGAAGTCCTAGGTTCGCGTCTCGACAGTGACACTAGCTTGTCAGCTAGGACGATTTCACTTGCTGTCTCGAGGAGAATTCTAGACGCCGGCTGCTCTGATCGGTGGTTTTCCGTGTTTTTTCCGAACAAAACCAGGAGAATGCCGGAGCAGTACACTAACAAACGGTCCATGGGGCGCGCGCAATCTTTCCTTCCTCTTCCTTGTTCTAAACTCACTCCCTTACACACACAATAACATGCACTACATTAGCACACTTGGTGGGAGACGTTCTGGAGCCTAGAGTTTTCCCGGCTGGGGCGGTGCCCCGCTGGTGGGAGATACCTGGTTGGGGAAACCCCACTATCTGACGGTAGGTCGGCGCCGGATCTCGCAATGCAGCGGGGGAAGATCACCGTCACCACCCGAGGAAAAAAACAAGCACTACACTTAGGTGACTAATGACCTCAGTAGTTGACGCACCCGGAATCACTAACAGTCAACCAACCAACTCCGGTGCTTTTCTCTACCGCGGCTTGTAACTCCCTCATTCTCTCATCACCGCCTCTCATCTCATCACCGCCCCCGCTTCCGTCTCCGCCGTCGCTCCCGCTAGGACTACCTCGCAGTTTTCTCTTTCCGCCGTCTCTACTACTACCCCGCAGTCATCTTTATTGGTCCGCCACCCACTGGCCTTTCCATTGCGCTCGCCTCGCCTTACCCCGGCCCCCTCCAAATTCGCCGTCGCCCTCGCTATGGCCTATGCTGCTGCCCCTTCTGCAGCTCCGCTCCCGCTCCGGCTCCCCCTACCACAGTAGACGCCATCCTCGCTGGCTCCCCCACTATTACTCCTGATGGTGTCACGCCCCCACCCTGCCATTCTTTTTCCGTCCATTTCCATCTCCTGTACCACAACTACCGCCAAACCACTAGGGCTTTCCCAACCGCTTTTTCCCTACCCCCGCCTTCTTTGCCCTCCGTGCTGCCCCCTGCTCTCGCCGTCTACGTCATTCCTGGGGTCGCTTCCCGACGCCGCGCCGCCCCCCGCCGCCCTGCGCCGCCCTTCCCCGCCGCCCGCTCCGCTCTCACCGCGGAGAGGGAAACTCCAAGTACGACCGGGGCTTTCCTCCGCCGCTATTGCTCTTGCCGCCCCCGCAACTCCTCCCGCCATCCTCACCCTCGCTTCTTCCTTCCCGCACGCCGCCCCGCCCTCTCCGGCAGAGGCAACGGCTCACAAGGACGTTTGGATGCCAAAGGTGTGACGTTTACTTCTGGAAAAAATAGTTTAGAAAGAGTTTGGTGAATTATTATGTACTCGTCTTCCGACGACAGGTTTCCCCCTTCAGGTTTTTTTCTCAACCGTACCAGTGGTTATTGTTTCGTGTCTTTCACGATTTGGGCTGAATACCAGAGAATGTGAGTTCTGTAATAGAGTAACTGTCTTCGACCAAACTTCATATTGTTAGATCATGTAATTGATATACTCTATAATAATGGCCTACTAATTATTAATAATAAACATAATAATAATAATAACAGCAATAATCACCACCTCCCCTGACCTTTTCACTCCACCGGCACCTCCTGACCCTGTTCATTCCCTTGGTTGCCTCCACCCCCGCTACATGCGCTGCACCCCTCCTCCGTCCTAAGTAGCCTTCTCTGCTTCCAGTCCACCCTGCGTGGGCACCCCGTTGTGTAGCGGCCAGATCCCTCCCCTTCGGCACCAGCGTTCAAATCCCGGTCGAGCCGTGTGGAATTTGCGGTGAACAAAGCGAGTGCACGATGCGTTTTCTGGGGATTCTCCCGTTTCCCCTGGCTCTGATTCTACCATTACTACATCATAATTCACATCATATTATCTTCATAATAACCTATTCATTAAATCAATCATACATTCCAGGTATGGCAACGTTAAAAGTACCTCTAACCCGTGCCGTTCCCCCTCACCTCGCCACCCTGCGTAGCCACCACCGCTTTGAATCCTCTCCTCTCACCCTTCCTACACATCACCTTCCCCTTCGTAGCCGTCCCCGAATTCAAGCCCCGTTCCTCGACGTTCCTACCGCCCCGCTGCCCTCCCACACCCACCATCACCTTCTCCCCTGTAGCCACTTCGATTTCAATCCTCAGCCCCCACCGACCCTACCGCCCCCGCTGCCCCCACCCCATCACCTTCTCCCCCCTCGTACCCGTCCACGATTTCAATCCTCGGTCCTCGCTGTTCCTACCGCCCCGCTGGCCTTCTCCATCATCGCCTTCTCCCCTGTGGCCACACCAGTTTCAATCCTCACCCCTCACCGTCGCTACCGCCTCCGCTGCCCTGCGCCCTGATCACCTTGTCCCCGTGCAGCCGCCCCCGCTTCCAGTCGTCTCCCCGCCGGCCCGCGCCGCCTCCCGCGCCGCCCCCCGCGCACCTCCCGCTCCGCCCCCGCGCCGCCCCCGCGCCGCCCCCGCGCCGCCCCCGCGCCGCCCCCGCGCCGCCCCCGCGCCGCCCCCGCGCCGCCCCCGCGCCGCCCCCGCGCCGCTCGCCCGTTGCGTTTGAGTGAGCGAAGCGGCGGAGTCTGAGGCGTCGCCGCGTACTGGCCGATAGCGGCGTCGGGTGAAAGGTTTAATGTTGGGCCACCGGCGCGGGCCCATGTGCAGCGGGCTCGACGTGTCGTTGCGTGCCGCACTAAGCCGCCGTGTTAACCTATTGGGTGGCGAGCCGCGAGCGTCACGATTTAATATCGCCGCAGTTGGTGAATTTACGTGGAACGGCGAGGATGTAGCGGCGTTCGCGGCCCGTTTCGCCAGGCGCTTCTGCTGCACTCTTTATGAAATTTATTCATCTGATATTCAATTGAGGCATTGTTCTGTCGTACATATTTATTAGTGCAGAAAGCTTTTTCGGCCGCATTGCGGCCATCTTCAGTGCTACAATGAAATAATAAAATAATAATAATAATAACATTAATATACCAAATTACATTAGAATTAAAATTAAAACAATAAGTAAATAAATTTACATAAATTAAGGAGAGCAAACTGACATACCAATTCTGAGGTGGCTGGGGGCCTCGGTCCAAGAAGACAGCGAGGGTGCCGGGCATTGCCCGCTATTTAAAGACAGCTTTCAATGGAGAGGGGGGGCGCAGGGTTTTTCTGAGAAATGGTCATTAGGGAAAGGCCCGGCCGGGTGGCGGAAAAGTGGTAGTGTGGGAAGCGGCGAGTCTCAAGAGGGGTGAGAGAGAAGGAATCTGTTCATTTAAAATAGTGTGTTGGGGATTGTTCAATAAATTATAGATGTGAATAGCTTCTAATTTAAGTCTATGGTTGTATCTTCTTTCTATCTCCAAAATTTTGATGTCACAATCTGTATTAAATGTGTGTTCTTGTTCTAAGAGATGGCTGGCAAAGTGTGATTGTGTTGTTTTGTGTGTAAGAGCGTGTATGTGTTCTTTGATTCTTTGTTTAAAGGATCTTCCGGTCTGGCCAATGTATTGTGCATTGCAACTGCCACAGGAAATGGAATATACTCCACATGATAGAGACTGGGGGATAGGATCTTTGTTGTGTGAAAATGTGTTCTGGAGATTGTTTGGTGTGCTGTATGTGACGTGTATGTCAAATTGTCTGAGTTTTTTGGCAATGTTTAGTGATAGTGTTCCAAGGAAGGGGATGGGGTATCTGTTGTGTTTCTGTCTTGTGTTTGTCGGAGTGAGAGATGTTAAGTTGTTTGTGTAGCGAGAGATAGTTTTCTTTTTGATAAGATTATCAATTAAAGAACTACTGTAACCATTGTTGATAGCTATTTGTTTTATGTTATAGATTTCTTTTCTGATGTTCTGAGGGGAGAGAGGGATCGAGAATAATCTGTGAACCATACTGTGGAAAGCTGCGTGTTTAAGTGAGAAGGTGATAGATGTGTTATGAATGACTGTGCTTTGTGTGTGTCGGTTTCCTTTTTTTTTTTTTTTAGTTTATTTCTATCTGTTCAACAATACATGTTTTTCAGAGGAGTTAATTTTTACCAGATCCTTAACATTTGGTTACAACCTAACTGCGGGTTCCCGTCGGATAACTAAGAAATTCAGTTTTAATAGAGATTTTTAGGACAGATAATAGAAAATTATATTTGGGGAATTTGAAATATGTAGTTATAATTTTGATCTGTTCACCCAATATTCATTTATGGGGGATGAAACCAGTCTCTTGGAAATTTTGATTTTATTCGGAGAGCTAGCTCTCCGGCTTGACCTAGATTGAAATCTTTGGCACTTAATGCAGTTGGAAGTAGATCGAAAAATTTTTGGGCTTGTTTTGTTATGAAGTCTGTTATGTTCGGGATTTGCAATTCGTCATGAATTTGCGTGTTTGAAATGAACCATGGTGCTTTTACCATTTTTCGTAGGATTTTGTTTTGTGTACTTTGTAAGTTATTCAGGTTAGTTTTGACGGTATTTCTCCAAATTGGACAAGCATAAGTAAGCGTTGGTCGTATAATCGATGTATAAATTAATTTTCCAGTATTTAAATGCAGATTAGATTTTTTTATTGATTATTGGATAGAGTTGTACCATTTTTGCTTTAGTTTTGTTGATTGTAGATTGCAAATGTTTATTCCATTTGAGTTTGGTATCAAGAAGAACACCTAGATATTTAATAGGTTGAGAATTATCCACCCACTTAATAGGAATATTATTTATTTTTAGTTGTGTGTGAGGGTTTATTTGTCGTAGTGAAAAAAATTTTTGCTTGTGTTTTACTCTGGTTGATTTTGATATTCCACTGATCTGCCCAGTCTGTGAATAGATTAAGATCATCCTGAAGGTGATTGATGGCTGTTTGTAAGACATTATGTTTGGCAAAAAGTGCGGTATCGTCTGCATAAAGGGCTATTTGAGAATTAATTAGAAATGGTACATCTGATATGAAGATGTTAAATAGGGTTGGCGATAGTGGCGATCCTTGCGGTATTCCTGCTGAAATTTTGTGAAGGTTTGAGTTGGCAAGGTTTACTTTAACCCTGAATTCTCTGTCGTTGAGGAAACTTTTGATTATGTTGAAAAGGTATTCCGGGGTGTCTTTTTGTTTTAATTTGTATAATAAGCCATGATGCCATACTCTGTCGAAAGCTTTTGAGATGTCTATGAAGATAGCTGCAGTGTATTGATTTTTATGGAAACTATTAGCTATGAATTCAGTAATTCTTAGAAGTTGATGAGTGGTAGAATAATTTTGTCGAAAACCGAATTGTGATGGAGGGATTATATTATTTTCTGCTACAAATTCTTGAAGTCTTTTTAGAATTAGTTTTTCAAACAGTTTTGAGAGAGCTGGGAGCAGACTTATTGGTCTGTAGTTTTCTGGATTCTTAGGATTTTTGTTGGGTTTGCAAAAGGGTAAGATTGTGGCGATTTTCCAAGCTTTAGGGAAGTAGCCTGTTCTTAATGCCGCGTTGTAAATCGCAGTTATTCCAGCAATAACATTCATACTCAATTCCTTGAGAGCTTTGTTTGAGATGTTATCGTATCCTGAGGCTTTTTTGGTTTTGGTTTTTCTAATTTCGTGTTTTACTTCTGAAGGCGAAATATATTTTATTCTGGTTTGGGCAGAATGAGTCTGAAGATTAATAATATTTTCTATTTCCTTTTTGAAATTCTGGTTAACAACTGGGTTATTAGTAAATGAGTTTTCGAAATGTTTTGCTATTAAGTTGGATTTTTCGTTGTCTGTGTTTGCTGTTGTCGACCCATATGTGAGTTGTGGAATACTTGTTTTTTGGTTTTTAAGTCTTTTGATTGTGGTCCATAAGTACCGAGATGAAGGGTGAATTTGTTTTATGAAGTCCCTGAAATTATCATATCTTAATTGATCTAGTCGCGCTTTGATAATTCTGGATAGTTTATTAATTTTCCTTTTGATATCAGGTCTACGATTTGTTTGCCAGTATCTCCTTAAATTGTGTTTACTTTTTATTAAATTTTTAATATTTCTAGGTATTATTAATGAAGAATTGAAAGGTCGAGGTATAAATATAGAAACTTTTTTGATGGTTGAATTAATGTGATTTGTTAAATTGTGTATTTCCAGGTCAATATCATTTTTTGATTTAAGAGAAATTGGGTATTTGTAATTTATATTGATCAATTCTTTAAATTTATACCAATTAATCTTAGTGGGAAGCGGAGAATAATCAGCTATGGCATTAGGTTGAAAGGTAATTATTACCGGATTATGGTCTGAATCTAATTCCGGTATTACTGTTTGGAAAATTGGTAAATTAAAATGTTTTGTGATGATTATGTCCAGTATATCTGGAATTGAATTTGGATTGTATGGATAGTGTGTTGGCTCAGATGGAGCTGAAATTTTAAATTTTAATTGGTCTGCCAGATTGGCTAAGTTTCTTCCTTGCTGGGTGGTGACATTACATCCCCAAATTTTATTTTTACTGTTTAGATCTCCTATGATCATAATTTGACAGTTATAATTAAATAAAGCTTCATATATTTGACGTGGAAATAATTTATTAGGCGGTTTATAAGCTGCTACTATTAATATATTTTGTTTGTTAACTTTTGTTCTGATAGCAATTGTCTCTAAATTTTGATTAGTAGGACTGTTAATATATTCATGTTTTATTTCTTTATGTATTAAGATTAACACTCCTCCTGATGCAGTTGTAGATAATCTATCGTTTCTATATGTGCAGTAGCCAGGTACTGAAAATTTAATGTGCGGTTGTAAATGTGTTTCATTGATACAGGCTACTTTGATATTGTAATAAGTTAAAAAGTAACGAAGTTGGTTTTCCTGCCTCTTAATTCCATTTGCATTCCAGTTTAAAATGTTAAGTAGCTGGGATTTATGGTTTAGATCCATTATTAATAGAGTTTTGAATAAGTGTTTGAATTTGTGGGAGCATTATATTTAAGATTTGATTTACAGTGTTGGTAATAATTTGTGTTATATATTGTGGTAAGTTGTTTGTTGTATGAAGAGAATTTTGCAAGTTATGTATTGGATTATTAGGAAGCCAACTATTACTCATTTGATTTTGAGGCGAGGTTGAGTTTGGGGAGTTATGCATTAAGTTTCTTGTAAACCAACTGTTAGGCATTGAATGTTGAGTTGAGGTTGAGTTTTGAGAATTATATTTTAAGTTTTTAGGAGCTCTTTTATTACTCACTGGATCTAGAGGTGAGGTTGGTGGGTTTTGTCTCATTGGGGGGAATTGACTATTTTGATATTGAAAGGTTGTTTGTTGTAAATTTTGGCTCGAAATGGCGGTTGGAATTTTACTTTTGTAATTATTAAATTTGTTTTTTAAAATATCTTTATAGTATTCACATCCTCTCCAATTAGCTGTGTGACTTTGACCACAATTAACACAAACAGGGGTTATGCTGTTTTTTGGGATGTTACATTTTGAGTAATGATGATCCCCTTTACATCTTACGCATCTCGGACGTAGCCCGCAGTTAGCTTGTGTGTGACCAAATCTCTGGCAATTTTTACATTGGATTGGTTTGTTGTTAACTGATCTTGGTAATACTCTTACAACACTGTAAATGAACCTATTCATACTAAGGATACTTTTACCTTTAACATTGTTTTCGAGTTCTACTGCACATACTGTTAATGGTTCACGATTCTTACCGTAAAGTCTTGACACCTTTTTCACTGGGTAGGATTTTGACAGTTCGTTAAAAATTTCTGTTTCACTGTATATCACATGGATATCTTTGATGACACAATTAAATGACTTACTGTGTGGATCTCTAAATGAGTGAAATTCAATTTTATTTGTTGCACAGAAAGATTTTAAAATTCTAAAATCTTCTATTGTATTAAGGTTAACTTTTATCTTGTCATTAATTGTTTTGACGGAGAAATCATCTTTAACCACTTCTTTTATATCTTTTAATAATACATGTAAGTTTTTATAATTATGTATTATTATCGGAGGGATTTTAACACTTGGTTCATTGTTTCTGTTATGTTCATTATCGTTTACTTCACCTAGGACTTCAAATCGATTTTCGGTTTGAACTGAGTAATTTATATTATCATTAGATCTCGGTCTTTTCCTATCGTTATGGTAAGTTGAAAAATATGTAGAATAATTTTCATTTGAAAGGGAAGTACTTGGCAGAGAAGAAACTTCTGGATTTGTTGTTTGATAAGTACTTACATTATTTGTCCTGTTATTACTGTCCGGATGAATGGTATTTGCATCTGAAGTTGTTCCTTCGGATTGCTGCTGGGGTTGTTGTTGTTGGGAATGTCGCTGATCTTGTGGCGTAGTTCCCAGTTGAACTTGAGTTGGCGGCTGTGAATGCAGCTGTTGTATTACCTGTTGTTCTTGTGTTTGCTGCCATTGCTGAATTTGCGGCTGTTGCAGTTGAGGTGAGAGTACGATTTGTAATTGCTGAATTTGTTGTTGGTAGTGTTGCTCCATTTGTTGCATCTGTTGTTGCTGTACTTGGAGTTGCATTTGCAAGTGTTGAATTTGTTGCGTATGCGTTGGTTCTTCGTCTTCCATTATTTCCTCATTGTGGCTGACCAAATGTGAATCAGTATCGTTTAAGACGTCAGTGGCGTCTTTTATTAATTGCCCCGTTGTGGGGCCACTGTTTGTTAACATTCACTCACTAGCGTTTTGTTCACTTCACTGTTTGAGAGAAAACGATCGTTGTTGTTTTTTGACTGTATAACGGCACTATGTTAATTACAAAACTTTTGAACTTGAAGTTTACGTTCAACGTTCGCTTATCGCCCGTAGGCAGAGTCAGGTTGCGATAAGAGCTACCTCGGCCACGATGTGCTCGCCTCGGCTGCTCGAACAGAACTG